>JABUQX010135588.1:5000-10000 GCA_015478945.1 Trachelipus rathkii
GGCCATCCTCAATGGAACATAATTCTTTTACAAATATTTAAAGCCTGGATCCATATATATATATATATATATATATATATATATATATATATATATAAATAGAATATATATATATATATATATATATATATATATATATATATATATATATATATATATATATATATATATATATATATATATATATATATATATATATATATATATAGAGAGAAATTATTTTTAAATTTTATGTGTATCTCAGTGAATCTATAAAATACTGTAAAAGTTCCTTTTAAAAAAATAAACGAAGTGTTTTCGTAAATAATATAATACATGCCTTGAACTCTCGTTGTTTCAATTTAAAATAATAATTACAACGTATAAAACATATGAAAGTGTATCCTATCTCATGGTCTTTCAACTTTTCGTTTGATTCTCTGCGCGTGGTTCTTTGTGGCTCTTTGCGTTTGGTTCTTTGCGGGCTTCTCAACCTTTAAACGCTTTGCTAGGCAAATCGGGCTAATGGAGGCGACTGCGGAAACAACAACAACTACAGCGATGACTAACGGGGCAAACTTGCAACGATTGCCAACCAACGACTGCGGAACTTGTTAAAAAACGCGACGACGACGACGACGATGAATTTGCGATTCATCCTGACGAAAACGACGATTGAAAATTAACAAGACGATTTATAAAACAAAATGGTGGACGCAAGTCAACAAGGTTGTTAAAAGGTTCAGGAAAGAACATGAATAAAATAAACTACACATAAACTTAAAAATAACTAACTAACGTATCTGAAAAAAAAGAGGGGGCTCCACCCCCATTTGGGGACTCATCCCCTTAGGGTGAATCCCATACATAAAAATCAACCCAGGAAAGTACGTGAGAATCAGGGATGATAAAATGATAACTCTTCAAAATAATTCCCATGAACCTAATACGTGAGTTAAAATATATATGACTATACTGACCAGCGAATGTGCTCATCGTTGGGCATGTGGAACCATAACCTGTAGTTTAAAAATCACCCCAGGAAGGTACGTGAGAAACTGGGATGACAAAACGATACCCATAAAAACACCCATGAACCTACGTGAGTGAAAAATATATATGACTGTACTGGCAGGTTGCCAGATTTAGCTGAAATCAAGATTTAGCTACAAATCTGACCACCCGTCAGTTTATGTAACCTTACTACTTCCATTATTTGTGCCCAGATTTGTTCGGTTTCATCTTATTCACATTCAACTGATTTGTTCGGTAAAGCGCTCTTAAATATTTTTCCTTATTACCTTCTTCACTTAACTCTCACTTTTAATTCTTCTCACATCCTTCCTTACTTCTTTTCTAACTATATATTACATAAAACAACATAATGATCCGATAATCCAATCCCCAACCCCATCACTGATATATATATATATATATATATATATATATATATATATATATATATATATATATATATATATATATATATATATATATATATATATATATATATATATATATATATATGTGTATATACATATATATATATATATATATATATATATATATATATATATATATATATATATATATATATATATATATATATATGTTATATATATATATATATATATATATATATATATATAAATATATATGTAAAGAAATAATTTTATACACAGTGTAGTTATATATATATATATATATATATATATATATATATATATATATATATATATATATATATATATATATATATATATATATATATATATATATATATATATATATATATATATATATATATATATATATAAAATTTTATACACTTAAAATCTTTTTTTTTTTCTTTATAAATAAACTGAAATATATAGTATTATTCCCTCAAACATCATTCTCTAAGTGTCAATTTTCGTCTTTTTATTTTGATGTTACCATAAATTAAAGTAATTTATCGACGATTAGTGTGTGAAAGAGAAGACCGATTTAATATGAGTTTCATTTTCTCCTTCCAGATCTGCATTTTCAGTAAGTAATTTAGCCATATAAGTTAGGAGCTTTCCTAACCTAAACTCGTTTGGCAAATTTCTTATTACTTAAAAGCAACATTGATAAAATACATTTTATAAATGTTAATATGTTATTAAAATGTCATTAAAATTAGTAAAAAGAAAAGTTAAAATTGAAAAATAATAAACAAGTACATTTACTTAAATAACGAATGAGTTCTCTTGTGAATAAATCATTAAATCGGTTTATGATGTAAATGAACATTCCAATTTTATGAAAACCGAACTTCAAGACCTTAGCAACAACAAAAACAACAACAACAACAACAACAGCAATATTTGAAAACATTTCAAGGTTGTTCTCGTTCTATATACTCCAAATATTTTTTATTTATTTATTTACTTGCAAAAAAAAAAAAAAAAAAAAAAAATTTTTTTTATGCATTATTGCACAACAAAAATAATACTTTTATTGTCTTTTAGAGATTTGCCGAATAAAGGTTTTTTTTATGAAATTTTTTTTTCAACAATTAATTATTTAATAATTTGGCACACTTTAGGGAACGCTGAATTTGCTGTCACCGTGCATATATATATATATTATATATATATATATATATATATATATATATATATATATATATTATAGAAAAAGACTAAATATTATAGAAACAAATTTATATGGTATGTTATATATATATATATATATATATATATATATATATATATATATATAAATATATATATATATAATATATTATATTTATATTATTATTGTTATTATATTACAGATATAAACTATTATGCATATAAGTTAAAAATATTTATTATGGTATCTATTTGATACCTTAAATTATTTGTAATGTTATATATTATTATTATTATTATTATATATATATCTATATTATTATATATATATATATATACATATATTATTATTATTATTATTATTATATATTATATATATTATTATTATTATATTAGATTATTAGATATTAAATACTAATATTATTATTATATATATAGATATAAATATATATATATATATTATATATATATATATATATATATATATATATATATATATATATATATATATATATATATATATATATATATATATATATATATATATATATATATATTTTTTCTTTTGTGTTATATGATATATGTTTTTTTTTTTCTTCTTTTTATTACTAGATTGTAAGGAAATAATATATTTATTAATGTCGAATGGAAAAGCATTCCTTTTAAAGATGCCAGATATGAAATAATAATTCTACAAATTTTATATTTTGAACATTTGTTTGTTTGACTTGATTATCAATTATAGCAACCCAAGTCGATTTTCATGAAACTTTTATGAAATATTTGAAATGATCTGTAAAAAAGTTAAACGTAAAAAAAAAATGTCGAAAATGAGCAAGAAAAAGTTAAGAAGTCTCCAAATTTCATTTTACTAACAATTATTGCCAGATCCTTCTTTAAAAAAAAAAAAAAATTAAGTTAATATACGCTGTCTGATGTTGAAGCAAAATATTTTATTTTTTCTTCGACTCTCACTGATCGGGGGCACAGATTCTCCTCCCCGTAGACAAAAATATTCGTATGCCATTCATTTATTTACCACTGAAAATTAATATAAATGTTATTACCTAAAGATATGGTAAAAGAAATTCTAAAATGATACAAAAATAATCGATTCCAATAACACAACAGGTTATATATATATATATATATATATATATATATATATATATATATATATATATATATATATAATATATATATATATATATATATATATATATATATATATATATATATATATATATATATATATATATACATATATATATATATATACACATATATATATATATATATATATATATATATATATATATATATATATATATATATATATATATATATATATATATATATATATATGTATATATATATATATATATATATATATATATATATATATATATATATATATATATATATAATATATATATATAAAGAAATGTAAAAATATATATATATATATATATATATATATATATATACACATATATATATATATATATATATATATATATGATATATCAAGTCTTGCGGTCCCTGGAAGCAAGGGAAGCAATGCTTCATTTCAAACATATTCCCTCTTTGCTTCTAGAATTGCCTCTAGTTTAAGATTCTATTCGAAAACATTAGGAAGAACAGAGGTTAAAGTGATAGGACGATAGTTGGATTGTTGACTGGATTCCGCTTCTTCAGCACATGCTGAATGAATGCATTCTTTCAGCAGGAGGGAAAGGTTGAAGTTTATAGGCAGTGAGGAAACAGGTTACCACGGGGGTGCAAGCTCAGAAGCATAAATTTTGGGGACCACTTGAGGGATAACTTTAACACTCTCCGCCTTCTTAGTGTTAAGCTCAGAGAATGCAGAAATAACAGGCGAAAAGGAGGAATAGCTCTGGAACCGTCTAGAGTGAAATTAGAGGGAAAAGTTTGAGTAAACATTTCAGCTTTAGCAGAAGTTAACACAGAAGATTACCGACACAGATACAAGAGGAAGAAGGGAGGAAGAAGAAAAGTTGTAGTTGACATTTATTTTAAAATTGCAAATGTCAGAAGAGTGTGATGTAGAAGAGCCAGAAAGATTGTTGAAATTTCTACGAAGAAAATTTTTTAGAGTCTCGAAGAGTTGATTTTTTGGCCAATCCGGGATGAAATGTATTAAGAAAACAAGTTTCTGGATTTGAAGACAAAGATAATTTCTGATAAACCAAGATTTATCAGTATTAGTTCAAGGGATAGAGAATGAAATGTATGCATCCACATTAATATATATATATATATATATATATATATATATATATATATATATATATATATATATATATATATATATATATATATATATATATATATATATATATATATATATATATTATTTTATTTATACAAAACACCATATCCCGCATGGCTGCAGGGTGGTGT
>JABUQX010135588.1:20000-25510 GCA_015478945.1 Trachelipus rathkii
TATATTATACAAAGTATTTTACTTTTAATATATATATATGTATACATATATTATTATATAGATATATATATTGCTGTATATATAATTATATTATAGCATATATATATATATATATATATATATATATATATATATATATAGTGTTTGTACTCTTATATGATCTTAAAGCTTATGTATGATGAGTACATTCTTTTACGGATTAATGAAAATTATGAAGTTAGTGTGTTTTTGAAGCAGTTGTATGTCACGTGTTAATTTTCTTACATTGATAATGCGGATGCGATAAGGATACGGATGACACATTTATTGTTACTTTCAAGTCAAACACCTTTTTTTTAATGATTGAAGTCTATTATTTAAATAGACCAAATCCATTAATAAATTATGTTGATGAAAGGATTGAAAATTTTCATCGTTTACAATATAAATTTTTCTTTTTTTTTATCGTATAAATATATTTTACGAATATTCAGTCAAAAATAAATAAAAAGCTAAATTAAAAGATGTCCTTAATTTATAGATAGTGCTAATATATTACATAACAAAATCATATATTATAAAGAATATTTAGCTCTTAAAGATAGAAGAAAATAGTTACTGTTAAAGTGGAAAGATTCGGATATGATATGACATAACTTAGAAGGGTTATGACCATAGTGGTAAAGTGACGACGGCGAATAATCCCATAGGGGACAAATCACGAAGATATGGTGAACTGATTGCCGGGCATAAAGGAAGACAAAAATTTGCAGATGGGAGGAGGATCTTGTGACATGTAGTGACTGTGAGTGATAAGCTGGTGCAATAATATGGAGGCAGTCACGTCGTACAAACGCTTTCGTCTGTGAGAGGAAGACTACTCACCAATGTTCAGCTTTATATTTCTAAGTTTCGCCCCTCCCTGATCACTCGTCCAACAATCTTGCCAATAAGACCGGAAGCCTTGTCAGATACCAGGATAATAATCAGTTGATGGAAGGCACCTGTCGAATGGCACCGGAAGGTATCTAGAACAAGCACCGAAAAGAAGAGGCGGCCATTATGGCTTCCCTGTCAGCGATTTCGTTTCCAGTTAACCCTATACGTGAGAGGGGTGCCCGACATAGTATGATTGTTTCTTACGAGAGTGGAGCAGTCGAAGAAATAGTTGTACAGCTGATACCATTGTGTTTTTAGAATAGAGAGCTTTAAGCGTCAGGGGGGCGCTGAGCGAACCTGAATAAATGTCATAAGAGTGGTCTTGGTTAAGGAATAAAGTTGGAGAAAGGGCAATCATTATTGCCATTAATTCTGCCTTAAAAATTGAGGCATGAGTGGGTGGGGAGGGGGGTATGGGAGAGGTTGCATTCAGGAAAGACAGAGGACCCACCCACACTTTTCCCTGCTTAAGCGCAGATTATTATTATTATTATTATTATTATTATTATTTTATTATTATTATATTATTATTATTATTATTATTATTATTATTATTATTATTATTATTATTATTATTATTATTATTATTATTTATGAAAAAGAAATTTCCCAATAGTTTGTTGAAAACTTTACTTGGATTTACTTACTATTTTATCTATTTATTTATTTTTTATATATTTATTTTTTCCTATTTTTATTTATTTGCTTATTTAGTTTTTGTTTATTTTACTGTTTCTTTTACTTGGTGGACTTTCTTTTTTTCAATAAATTCGTCAGTTTAGAAATAGTCATGAAGCCATATATGTTATTAATATATATATATATATATAATATATATATATTTAGATATATATATATATATATATATATATATATATATATATATATTTTATATCTCTCTACTTTTATATTTGTATACATCATTATTTTATATATATATATATATATATTATAATATATATATTATATATAATATATATACTATATATTTTATATAATATAATATATATATAATTATATATATTATATATATATTTATAATATATATTATATATATATATATATATATATATATATATATATATATATATATATATATATATATATATATATATATATATTATATATATATATTATATATACTATATATATATATATAGATTATATATATTATATTATACTTATATATATTCTGCATTATATCTATTGCTAATAAAGATATGTAGGTAGGGTATATTTTGTTAATTGGAAAGAACCTCCATTTAACTGTCATTTACCTTTTCCGGAGATCTCTAGAGCCTGCAGAAGCATAAACATTTAAATGGGAGTCATAACATTACACTAGCAAGTGTCTCCATTTAGCAGCACCTAATTGCCAAAAATTTCTCCACTTCAAGGTAGAGTCAGTCCTGCGGAAGACTTGGGGAGATTGAAAAGGATACAAAGATAGGAAGTTGGTCGGAAGGGACCCAAGTAGGTAAGATTAAGATGAAGGGTTGGGCATTCAGAGAACCACTACTCTGTTTGGTTCATTTCCAAGACGGTCAGGATAGGGTTTAGAGAGCTGCACTAACAGCTCAATTTCGCTGTGGATGGAGAAATAGTAGGGCAGTTCACCAACCCCACCTTTAGAAGTTAGAAAGAGTTAATAGCGAGTGTGAGAATTATTATCTCCAAAAATGATGATTTCAGGGGAAGGAAAGGAAGAGAATGTGCTTCGCTTATTTCGTTTATGAGTTTCAATAGTCTTAAAGAGTTTAGACGAATTGGAGTTTCAGTAAAAAGTTAGGAAATAA
Organism: Trachelipus rathkii; assembly: GCA_015478945.1. Classification (NCBI taxonomy): domain Eukaryota; kingdom Metazoa; phylum Arthropoda; class Malacostraca; order Isopoda; family Trachelipodidae; genus Trachelipus; species Trachelipus rathkii. Next base: position 22,715 of record JABUQX010135588.1, read on the forward strand.
ACAAACATCGCAGATGAATTTAGCTCTAGGTTATCAAAAGTGTCGACGACCCATGGTATAAAATTCGGAGAACTCCATATTAGTAAAACGAGAACAAACAACGTTGCTGCGCACATATTCACATGCAGCATTATTTTTTTTGCTGATAATTGAGGATAGGGACAGTAATATCCTCTTCAGACGAAGTTTAAAATGTCTACAATTTATACCCAAATCCAAACTTCAGTCAGTGAGAACGAAAATTTAATAAAATCCCTCGAGAATAAAATTCCCTTCTTTTTCAACTGTTTCTTACAAATTAGTTTTTTCTATTTCTGTTTTAGCAGGAACGAAAAATATTTGAATTACTATTTAAACTTTTAAGTAAGGAAACACAGACCATGGTAAAAAATTCACTCCAGCATTAGATGGTTTGAAATTAGAAGGACATTCCAAAGTTGAACAGTACTCTGTAGTTCAATGTCAGCTTCAAATAATTCATGTGCAGCGCTGGACCGTTGTGAAAGCGCATTAGGGCTTAGGAGTCAGGATAATTTTTTTTGCCTTGGCTTCGGCTCCCATATTTTAAAATTACGTCCTTGCTCCATTCTCCGCACTCCATTTCATTTAATTTAGCGGCTCCGATCCCCGGCTCCGCTCCGCTCCAATATTTTAATAATTCTTGCTCCTGGCTCCGGCTCCGGCTCCTGTCTCCGGAATTTTGAAATTGTTCGTGCTCCAACTCCAACATTTTAAATTAACCGCGGTCCGGTCTCCTCCTTTCGACTTCACTTCTAGTAAAAAAAAAAAAAAAAACAAAATAAAATATAAAAACAAATAAATCAAACATAAAAATATACATTTCTACATTTTAGAAAAATATTGATAAGTAAACTAATACAATATTTTTTTTATTCAAGCTAAAAAAATCAGGATTCAGCAAAATATTTGATTGCAACTGACTTGACGATATGATCTCATGTGTAGGAACTTGTCTATCGTTTATCTTGTGCTGGTATAGTCAAAGCGTTCCCCTTTTGAGTGGGAAATCACGAATGACTGCAGCTTTGAAAAGCAGAGGAAATTTTTATAAATTCTAGTGCGATTCTTTGCCCCAAATAAGAGGAAAATACTTTCTCCAAGTCATTTCCACGTCGAACATCCGAGTTTTTTGTTACAAAGAAATTTAAGAAGAAAATCTAAGAGTTACTTGTAAATCACAATCCAGACACGTTGATAGTTAAGAAAGGTTTTGCCATTAGGTAGGATTTCTCTTTCTCCAAGTCAATCTTCTGATAGGAAAGAATCGATTAATTATCCGCGCACAATAAGTATTGTCGAGGATTCATGTATGTGCTCGATAGAAGCGATTATATGGGTTTCCTATTGATTCCATCTAGGGACGCTCAAGGGTTTAAATCCCAATATTTTTGTTAGTTTATAACCGTCAAAGTTACCCCTGGTATACCTCTAAATTATTCGTCTCATACTACCATACTATACCAAAAACTCGCAATCAATTCCTACGACGGATCTTCAGTGGTTCATTTAGCAAAGGATATCTCCATAAGTCCATTCCATTCACTTAAGACAACTTAAAATGAAATTCCCATCACACTTCGCAATAATTCGACTTTAAAAACATCCTACCTACATTTTAACTGTTTAACCACTATAAGTAACTCATCATCGTGTTACTCGTAAGTCTTCTTTGAAAACACCTGAAATACGTGAGACCAAAGAATTGCCTGACAGAGTCGGCGTTTGCGCCATATTGATATCCTGGTGCGACTGCCTGTAGAACAGTACCTCTATAAATTATCTCTAAAACAAACGGCTCTATTTCTCAGTACGACCGAATGTTATCACAGCTGACTGAAATAAAAGAAAAGAAATTGAAAATCGCCTTTGGCACTAGTTTCGATTCGGCCTTTTTTCTGAAGTTGTTGGATATTTCAACCTAGAACTTTCTTGTATCATAATACAATTAGACTGAACTTGATGATTCGTCTACTTCTCATCCCTTCCCCAAAGAGTGAAATGTTGGTCTTGCTCTAGTATGTTTCTGAAAAATAAATATGGAGTTGTCATTTCGCAGGAAGCTCTCATATGCAGAGTTATCTGACTGACCTGATTTGGCTTCCACCCCCATATTTACTCAGTTGCTCAGTTGGCTGTGAAAAGGTTTTTCACGCAGTGCCACACATATTCCATAGATACTGTCTAAGAATAAGCCTTACCAGGCACGCATTCTCCCATTTCTCTGTACCGTATTAACGATTGAGAGGCTCCAATGACATCACCTCTAGAATGTGAGCTGAAGTCAAAGTTGTTTGGGCTCAGAGAATCGGACCTCGATAGTGTCAGCGGTACAGATTCTTTCTCGGCAGCACCCCACTTCTTTTAGACTAACGTCAATGGATAATAAAATTTCTACAGTTTCAGACAATTTCTTGAATGAAAAAAAAGCACAACTGTGAGCTTTCTTCAGACCTCTAAACGTTGTTTCAGGTGTTTTTCTATGTCTGTAGTCATTTTTTTTAGAATTTTTCATTTTGAAACCTAATGTTTTTTGACATTTTGGAATTCATCTCTTACAATTTTTTTCGAATGACTTCGCTTAAATATTTATATAAGGGTCTAACCTACAAAGAAGAATATATTAAAATAGTTTTTGAATTATTTGTAATTTTGTGCTCAGCCAATGTCAAAATATTCCAAACCCACTTTATTTTTGTTTTTTAAATGAAAAAATTGGCGCTAATTTTTTTCCCGCTTATGGTGTAGGCGATATATCTTTTCAGGCACCTGCCTCCA
>JABUQX010135589.1:0-15000 GCA_015478945.1 Trachelipus rathkii
ATAATGTACAACAAACAAATCTAACACACCTAAACACGAACAAACTGGGTTAACATAATAAAGTTCCATACTAACAAATACAGCAATCCACATAGCGTACAAAACGTAACCTATTCACGCTTTGTCACATATTTAACATATCAATGTTAATTTAACATTATTAATATTAAACAAAATTTAATATAATCTCTGTCTGATTACTGTTCGATCAACTAATAAATTAACGTATTAAAGCCATTATACATTAACATAGAAATATTTAAAACAAAAATTACCATAACCTTACCTAATTATCATCGTAAACATAAAAGTTTTATCCTAAGTAAAGCTAAACTATGAACATAACACACAACAACCAGACGAATAAACAGCAATCATTAACAACTTAACCAATAAAGCCAACATAAAACAAGTTTTTCATTTTTATAACATATTAAGAAAGATATAAATGCATAAAAACATATGTTTAGTTTTAAATATATTAATTCATCTGAACAGGGATATAAGATCAAGACAACAAGTAGTGGCCTGCTATCACCTGAGACCAACTCTCGAAAGGTCGCTAAAAATGCATTCTATAGCACTAACTACCTTTGAAGGTCTAAGGTTCAACATGGAGAGAAGTAAACCTTTTCCATGTTGTTATTGTTACATACTCCTGTATACCCTGTTATATGGTAAACCATGTTTGTGCAGTAAATATCTGTAGGACATCCTATGAGCTATATGGCTAAGTCCTCATGTATAATGACGTTGTCAAGATAAGATGTTAAATTGTTTTCATTTGGGGTGCTATAATATTTTCAGATGAACGAACTGTAAACCCTATACATGCAGCCAGAATGGGCATTACTGGGAGGGGCTCAACAGTTATGGCAACAAATAAAAACTAACAAGAATCAAATGAGACAATAATAAGATAAGGGGATAAATTGTGAAATGTACTCAAGAAACAAAACAAAAATAATATGAGGATAAATAATAAAATAAGAGAAACTGGTCAATATAGAGGGTAAGGAGTTTCATTGTTCAAGATTGACTGAGTGATGAGAATAAGGTGGAATAACCTAGCAGTCTAAAACTACATAATTATTTCACACAACAAATAAACCACATGAATAAACAACTAACGTATTCTCAATAAATCATAATGAAAAGGAATTGCAATCATAAAGAAAATAGAGTTTAATAATAATGAATACATAATATATCATGAAAGTGAAAAAAATGGTAAATTATCATAAAGTAAAAAAAATAAATAAATCTTACTGAAAATTGAGGTATGATGAGATATATATGATATATATACAGGTTATTATGTTATATATATATATATATATAGAGAGAGGTATATATATATATATATATATATATATATATATATATATATATATATATATATTTATTTATATATGATATATATAGTGAGAGAAAAAAAAAAAAGATATAAAGAGATATATATATATATAAAGATATATATATATGATATATATGTATATATATATAATATTATTTAGTAGTTCCTTTCACTGAACTCTACAACGATATACTTGATTTTTCGAGCCAAATTAAATTCAACAACAGATATAACACTATTTTTATACACTATTGTTCCATATTAAACTTGAATTTGTATAAGTACTTCTTCCATCATTTACTAATAATTATTTATTTATTTTTTAATGAAGTTTAAAATCTAAAAATCATTTGTTTAATTTATTAATTTAAATTAAATTGTTTAGTTTATTAAAAGAACCATTAAATGATAAAGTAATTGATACATCGTTTTAAAGCTAACTGAAAAGATCCTATCGGTTATTTTCATTATATATATATATAGATATATATATATATTATTATTATTATTATATTATTATTACATATATATAGAGAGAGGTATATATATATAGATATCATATATATATATATATATATATATATAGATATAGAGAGAGATAGATATATATATATATATATATAGAGTATATAGATATATATATATATATATATGTATATATGTATATATATATTTATATATATTACATATATATATATATATATATATATTATTATTATATATTATATATATATATATATATATATATATATATATATATATATATATGTATATATATATATATTTAATACATATATATATATATATATATATATATATATATATATATATATATTATTATTTATATATATATATATATATGAATATATATATAAATATATACAGAGAAAATTATGATATAAATAAAAATATTATTAATTTTCCATAGATAAATATATATATAGATATATATATATGTATATGTATATATATAACTAGGACAACGATTTATAATTAACTACTGTGTACCCTTTCCAAAAGATACTGTACAACAAATAGATAAACAAACATAAAAGAAAAACAAAACAAAATAAATGGAAGTAAACCCACCCTGTCCCTTGCCTAACGCAATTCCTCAGGTGGGGTGGAGATAAAAGTGAATTAAAATAAGATTGAATACTGCAGGTATATAGACATGGAGTTCCACAAAACAGATGTGACTGGAAAGGAGGCACCACAACGAGTGACCCTTGAGTCTCCAATATTCACAATTCCATGGAGAACAAGGCACCTGGTATATATATAGAGTATTATATATATAGGTATATATATATATATATATATACATATATATATATATATGAAAGATGGAGATATATATAGAGAATATATATAGGTATATATAATATATATATATGTGTACATATATATATATATATATATGTTATATGTATGTATATATATAAAGGTGTATTTCTTTATATATATATATATATATATGTATATATATATATATATATATATGGTATATATATATATATATATATACATATATAGAAGAGAGAGAGAGAGAGGATAGAGAGAGAGAGAGAGTAGGAGAGGGAGTAGGCAGAGATATATATATATATATATAGAGATTATCATTGTCTCACTACACGATGTATTAGTTTTTACGAGAACTTAAAAGATTTAAAGGCAGTCTTTACCTAAATAAATTCAGTCATTTTCATTATATTTAAGATATTTTTTCACTGATACTATCATGAAAGTACAGTAAAAGTTCACATTCAGAGCACAAAATAACACTTAAGCATTTAAAAGGCTGTTTTACAACAAATAAATACCAGTCATTTTCACTAAGTTATATCTAAGATATTTTTTTCACTTCCTCGGTACTATTATACATATGCAAAAGTCTCCTATTTAGACACTCAAAATTTTCTAGATAGATCAGCTTGGTAAATAGATTCTAACCACTACTCCCTAAACTGGTGAATAAATTTATGTACATCTATTGAGATTAACAACTGGTCAATAATATTTACAGAATTGTCAGCTAACGTTTTTTTAAAGGTATAATATTCCTGAAACATCATATAATGAGCCACAGTGACATAATTGGCCAGCATTTCCGTTTTCTTTAACTGATTTATTATTATTTTATGAACGTGAGACATATATTTTATTCGGTGTGAGCCTTTAATATAGATTCCATAGGGTGTAGGTTTAAATATCCCTGTATCTTTACACCTTTGAAATACTCTAACATCTATACTATCCGTTCCCTGATATTTAGAAAATGTCAGAATAAGTCGTTTAACAGACAAGTTTGTTATAACTATAGTAATCACAGTATCTAATATATTCAAATCCATCGTTCTTTCTTCTATATAAGAAGGATACATCACTTTTCGGGATATTGATTTCCCATTGTACATTGTCTTGTATAGAGGTATATTTATCAAGACGGACCATGCTAACGGTATGTATATGTATCATACGAAATAAGAACACTTTTACAACAGAGCACAACCTCCTACAGCTTTCAAATCATCAACGATTAAGACGATAAAATAGGTCTCAAATGAAAAGATAACATAAAATTACGGGAAAAAACACAAGCCTAAGAGATAAGGAATATTTTATTTATCAGAGAAAGGTACAACACATTCATGTATATACAAAAGCTAATAGGAAGGCTACCCCTGTTTGCATTTGTATTTTCATGTTTAGGCCTTACGAGCAATTAATTTTATGTTTGTATTTGTATTTCGTGTTTCATTCAATGCTATTTTTACATATGTATAGTAATATTTAACAAAACTTAACAAAAATTTATCATAACCTAACTATCACTGACAAACTAATAAATGCTAACTTGAACTAAGAATATAATAAACCTAACTTACTACTAAACAGTTTTCATAAACAAAGTTGTTTGCTTATCAACTTAGCCTATCTCCCATTTTCTATCATATCTATGCCATATTAATGTTAATTTAATATTAACATAGTAATATTTGTAATATCATATAACCTAACTAATATATTGAACGATGAATAAACGCAAGCATAACAAATTTTTAACAACCGTAAAGCTAACATAATATCATCTATACTAAGAAATAACATACCTTACGTACGAATAAACAGTCAACATTAACAAAGTACATTGATTAATATTGGTAAATATTAATCAATTCTATTGACTTCACCAACATCCGTGGCTTAAACTCTAACTTTGCCTCTGTGGAATATCACCTCTCTAACTCTAACCCTAACCTTTTGCTCTTGTCTGAGACTCAGATTGCTAAGAATTCATCCTCTAACTCTTTTAATGTATCCAACTATAACTTATTTCTTAATTTCCATCTGAAGGGTGAAGTGTGTGCCTATGTAAACATTAATACTCCTGTAACACGTCTCGTGAATCTCGAATCTCCTAACTTCTATGTTCTGGAAGTGATACCTGGAGTAACAATAGATTCGGATCATAGATTGCTGGTGACAGACCTGTAGGTAAAGAGAGAAGAGTCGCAGAACAAACAAAAGGAGAAATTTAATAAAGTGGAGGCACTGAATGAGTGTGACAGGAAATTGGAATATGTTGAAAAAATAAACGAGAACCTAGAACAATTAGAAGGAGTAGAAGAGACCGGGAAGACACAAGAAATGGTAGGAAAGGCTGCAGAGGAGTCACTGGGTAAAAGATGGGTAGGAGGAACGAGGAAAAGATACATGAGGTGGTGGACTGAAGAAGTGAACTAGGCAACAAAAAGGAAAACATTGTTGATGAGGTGGTTGAAAAAAAGAACTGCACAGACAAGGGCTCAGTATGTTGAGGAAAGAAATGAGCAGAGAGTGAAAAGAAGATTAATAAAGGAGACAGCAAAAAGAGAGAGGCGGAAGAAATGATGTAAAATGTGAGGAGAGGAAAGGAAGGAAGATTTTTAGACTGGCAAAATCAAAGAGGGAAGTGTACAATATCAAGAATAGGCAAGGAGAAGTTTTGGTGAGATCAACAGACATAAACAGGAGATAGACTGAAAAATTCAGAGAACTGTTAAATGTGAATGAACAGGTAGAGGAGGGGGGAGAAGAGATGGTAGAAGTAGTGAAGGAAGAGGAGGGGAGGAGATCACTATGTAGAAGTTGGAGGTGGCTCTGAGAGCGATAAAGAACGGTCAGGCACCAGGTGAAGATGGGATACCCATAGAACTAATAAAAGAGGGAAAAGAGAAAATGAAAGAAGTAAATCTAAAATTATTCAATAGGTGTTGGAATGAGAGCGAAGTACCAGAAAAGGGGGGGAAAGTCAATTATAGTTCCAATATATAAGGGAAAATGAGATACAGGAGACTGTGAAAATTGCAGGGGAATAATTCCTTGTTAGACCACTTGGCAAAAGCATATGAGAGAATACTAGAGAAAAGGCTGAAAATGGTAGTAGAGCCCACACTGGGAAAAGAGCAGCATGGATATAGAAAGAGCAAAAGCCCGACCGATCTCTTCTTCGCCTTGAGAATTACGTTAGAAAAGGTATGGGAATATAACGAACGAACATATATAGCTTTCATAGATCTGAAGAAAGATTTTGATTCAATGCCTAGGGATAGGATGTGGAGAGTGTTAGAGAGAGAATATGCAGTCTTCAAAAAATTGAGAGGAGCCCTGGAGAGTTTGCATAGAAATAGGAAATGTAATGTAAGAAAAGAATATGGGAATAAGGAATGATTTTAGGTAAGAACGGAAGTCAAGCAGAGAAGCGTGTTGTCACCAATTTTGTTTGTAGCATATCTGGATGTAGTGATAAAGAAGGTCAGAGAGGATATAGGAGATTTGGAAGGTGATATTCTGGCATGAGCGGATGACTTGTGCTGTAGCGAAGAAGGAGACAGGCTGAGAGAGAAGAAGACGTATTTTGCGAATAAGGTTAGAGAGGCCGGTCTGACAATGAACACAAAAAAGACGGAGATCATAGTGTTCAGTAGGGATAGTAGAATACAGTCGGCGGAGATATACGCTTTGAGAGCGATGGTGGGAAAAGTAGAGAGGCAGACAAAGAATCGAGAGAACAAGAGAGGAGGTTGAAGTGAAGGCCATATTAAATAAGATATATGCAGATAGATTGATGGAGTGGGGACACCTGGAGAGGATGTAGGAGGAGAGAGCAGCCAAGAGGAGATGGGAGTGGAGACCAAAGGGAACAAGACCGAGAGAAAGACCAAGGAAGAGATGGGAAAGCTCGGTGGAGGACTAATTGAGAAGACATGGAATGCCGTCGATGCGAGAGCTGAGAGAAGAGGGAGTCCTGGAGGATAGAAGAAGATGGAGAAGATCGCCGGTCCCTCTGACAGTGTCTTGACCCTTCCTGGGAGCGGTTGTAACTTGCAATATATATATATATATATATATATATATATATATATATATATATATATATATATATATATATATATATATATATATATATATATATATATATATATATTAAAGCATACATAAATATATATATATAAATGTAGAAGTCACTAATAGCAGAAATATATATATATATATATATATATATATATATATATATATATATATATATATATATATATATATATATATATATATATAAATATATATAGCAGCAGAAGAGTAGCAGAGTATATATATATATAGCATATATATATATAGGTATATAAGTATATGTTTATACGTATATATATATATATATAAATATATCATATTACATAAATACACATATTTTTACAAATATATATATATATATAAAATATATATATATATATATATATATATATATATATATATATATATATATATATATATATATATATATATATATACATATATATATATATATATATATATATATATATATATATATATATATATATATATATATATATATATATATATATATATATATATATATATATATATATATCGACCCTTCTTTATGGAGCGATCTCCTCATCTTTTCTTATTTTCTGTGGTGTTCCTCATGGTTCTGTCCTATCTCCAACTTTATCCTTACTTTTCATCAACAATCTTCTTAGCTGCAATTCTAACTCTGATCACTCTTATGTCGATGATTCAACTTTTCATTCTTTAACTCGTTTCACATTTGCTCCCCTCTTTTCCATATAGAGTTCCCTCTCGTCTACAGCTTTCAGATTCAATTCAAACTTTCCTATCCCCCTCGACGGCTATAACGTCACACCTGTTAACAACATTAACATAGTGAAATTTCTTGGAGACCCCATATCACATAAGCTGCTAAAGCGGTTCTAAGAAGCTGGGAATTCTGTTCAGATTGCGTGAATATTTTCCTTCTGTTCAGTTACTCCAATTATATAAGGGTCTTCTCCGCCCCAGTATAGAATACTGTTCTTCCATTTGAGGTGGTTCCGGTGTAATTCTTCTTTTGGATAGGGTTGAGGCTAAGGCTAAAAGATTTATAAACTGTTCCCTACTTTCTGACTCCCTTGACCCTCTTTCACTGCGACATGACATTGGTGCACTTTCTCTTTTCTATAGGTATTACAACGGCAGGTGCTAGAAGGATTTAACCTCTTGCATTCCTCTACCACTGCGTCGCCCTCGTAGCACAAGAGACGTCTTTCTCTCATTTGAATATTGTGTGAATATTAGAGACTCAAGGCTCGTCCGTTATGGTGCCTCCTTCTTTCAAGCCATATTTGTTTTGTAGAACTCCTTGTCTTCATCTGTTTTACCTGCTATATTCAATCTTTCTCTCTTTAAGGCCCACGTCTGCGCCCACCTTATGGAATTGTGTTAGGCAAGGGTTTGGGTTGGTTTTTAGTTTCCGTCTGTTTTTTTTTTTTTTTTTTTTTTTTTGCACCCTCCTAGAAAAGGGCCCTGCTCGTGAGTGGTGGCAACATGTAATATTGACACCGAGTCGTTTTACTTCACTTCTACAATGTTTATTTTCATTCAGATGATTTATATACCTTTTCGTTCCCTCTAATGTTATATACCAATCTTAAAATACCAATGGAGGAAGGAGACAATAAACTTTTAGATTTTTAACAATATAATTTCAACAATATAGATTACTATTAACAAACCATTTCCTTAAGAACTAAATGTAAATTCATAAATATAACCTCTATAATAAATATTGTTAATGCATAAAAGAATCTTAAAATAACTAAAATCAATATCATAATAATTACATTAAATCGATATATACATGCACGTCACTCACTTTCCCTTTCGGCACGGAAATAAATATTCAAATAGTTTCACTAGGTTATATGCTAGAAAATGTTCAAGAAATCTCGCTTCTGCAAGAATTTCTAATTCCAGTCAAAGGCGACTTAAGCACACTTCAAGAAACCACGTATATGCGAGGAAAGTCTCAATCCACCAAGCACTGAAAAATATTCTAAGAACGATCGCATATTGTTTAAAAAGGTCAAAACTCAAAAAAATGCATCACATTTTATTTTTATATATTTTAAGAACAATAGTAAATGTCACTGTCACATAAATAAATTAAATATCATTCTTTTAGTCATTAATTCATAAATAAATTAAGTATCACTTTAAAGAAAGCCAACCTTCAAGGTGGGACTTTAACTCGACATGAGTCAACACTTACTAATTCGATACACCATATAAGTACCAGTCTGAGGATACATCGGCTTCATGCGTTAGTTTCAGTAATTTCAATCGAAGACTTACTCCACCCAAATCGTCTGGAAACAGGAACATCCCATCATCAACTTCTAGTTGACGTACAAAAATCCCAAGTTGCCGCTTACTACATTTCATCATCACGTAGCTCGTCACTTATAGTCCTGACATTATTTCAACAACGATTCCAAGTTCGTTCCTTAACCGACTCCCTATAACATAATACTTTAAATAGTAACTTTTTCAAAATGAAAAACTTTAACAATTTTAATAGTAACTATTCTTCTTTCAAAATGGAAAACTTTCAAAAAACAATCACAATTTCTACTTACCGAATCTTTTCGGGGCCTTCTATTTCCATTTAAATGTGACTTAAGGTTTCTTTCCAACCATTGTTCCTTCCTTGAGATGTCGACGCAATCTAATTCCTATCCGCAGCAAATTACCTGTTCTTACCTTTGTTTGTTCCATCGTTTGTTCCTGTTCTCTTCTTCTTCTTAAGTGATTCCATAACATTTCCTCTCTTGCCAAGTTTAGGGAACCCAAACTTAAAAAGAAACCAAAAGATTAAAAAATATCAATTATTTACTTATGCTTCACCATTTCCACTTACCTCGCTCCCTCTACCATATGTCATCCTTATCAATTTTCTCTGATAAGCCAGATTATCTTCCATTTTCTTCTTTAAATTCTCTCTCTTGCCTGGTTTTGTCCTCTACTAAATCCCTGTAACTTCTTTTCTCCTCTATTGAGCAAACCCCACTTACCTAAGGGGTTACTCCATTTCTCCCTCTCCATTGGTAATATACACAAAAAAAATAAAAGGGTCCGTCCAACTTCACTTCTGCAATGTTTATTTTCATTCAGAGGATTTATATACCTTTTCGTTCTCTCTAATGTTATATACCAATCTTAAAATACCAATGGAGGAAGGAGACAATAAACTTTTAGATTTTTAACAATATAATTTCAACAATATAGATTACTATTAACAAACCATTTCTTTAAGAACTAAATGTAAATTCATAAATATAACCTCTATAATAAATATTGTTAATGCATAAAAGAATCTTAAAATAACTAAAATCAATATCATAATAATTACATTAAATCGATATATACATGCGCGTCACTCACTTTCCCTTTCGGCACGGAAATAAATATTCAAATAGTTTCACTAGGTTATATGCTAGAAAATGTTCAAGAAATCTCACATCTGCAAGGATTTCTAATTCCAGTCGAAGGCGACTTAAGCACACTTCAAGAAACCACGTATATGCGAGGAAAGTCTCAATCCACCAAGCACTGAAAAATATTCTAAGAACGATCGCATATTGTTTAAAAAGGTCAAAACTCAAAAAAATGCATCATAAAATGTTTTGCAATTCCATATATTTTAAAAACAATAGTAAATGTTACTGTCACATAAATAAATTAAATATCATTCTTTTAGTCATTAATTCATAAATAAATTAAGTATCATTTTCTAAGTCACTAATTCAAGTTAATAAAGGTTTGCAAAATCGGGAAAAATATGAACTTACTCACAAGGTAAAGTACACTTTAAAGAAAGCCAACCTTCTAGGTGGGACTTTGACTCGACACGAGTCAACACTTACTAATTCGATACACCATATAAGTACCAGTCTGAGGACACATCGGCTTCATGCGTTAGTTTCAGTAATTTCAATCGAAGACTTACTCCACCCAAATCGTCTGGAAACAGGAACATCCCATCATCAACTTCTAATTGACGTACAAAAATCCAAAGTTGTCGCTTACTACATTTCATCATCACGTAGCACGTCACTTTTAGTCCTGACATTATTTCAACAACGATTCCAAGTTCGTTCCTTAACCGACTCCCTATAACATAATATTTTTAATAGTAACTTTTTCAAAATGAAAAACTTTAACAATTTTAACAGTAACTATCCTTCTTTCAAAATGGAAAACTTTCAAAAAAAATAATCACAATTTCTACTTACCGAATCTTTTCGGGGCCTTCTATTTCCATTTAAATGTGACTTAAGGTTTCTTTCCAACCATTGTTCCTTCCTTGAGATGTCGACGCAATCTAATTCCTATCCGCAGCAAATTACCTGTTCTTACCTTTGTTTGTTCCATCGTTTGTTCCTGTTCTCTTCTTCTTCTTAAGTGATTCCATAACATTTCCTCCCTTGCCAAGTTTGGGGAACCATAACTTAAAATGAAACCAAAAGATTAAAAAATATCAATTATTTACTTATGCTTCACCATTTCCACTTTCCTTGCTCCCTCTACCATATGTCATCCTTATCAATTTTCTCTGATAAGCCAGATTATCTTCCATTTTCTTCTTTAAATTCTCTCTCTTGCCTGGTTTTGTCCTCTACTAAATCCCTGTAACTTCTTTTCTCCTCTATTGAGCAAACCCCACTTACCTAAGGGGTCACTCCCCTTCTCCCTCTCCATTGGTAATATACACAAAAAAAATAAAAGAGTCCGTCCAACACTCTACGAGGCCATCAGTGAAACCGAGTCGTTTTACTTCACTTCTGCAATGTTTTTTTTTCATTCAGAGGATTTATAAACCTTTTCGTTCTCTCTAATGTTATAAACCAATCTTAAAATACCAATGGAGGAAGGAAACAATAAACTTTTAGATTTTTGACTATATAATTTCAACAATATAGATTATTATTAACAAACCATTTCTTTAAGAACTAAATGTAAATTCATAAATATAACCTCTATAATAAATATTGTTAATGCATAAAAGAATCTTAAAATAACTAAAATCAATATCATAATAATTACATTAAATCGATATATACATGCGCGTCACTCACTTTCCCTTTCGGCACGGAAATAAATATTCAAATAGTTTCACTAGGTTATATGCTAGAAAATGTTCAAGAAATCTCACTTCTGCAAGGATTTCTAATTCCAGTCGAACTCGACTTAAGCAAACTTCAAGAAACCACGTATATGCGAGGAAAGTCTCAATCCACCAAGCACTGAAAAATATTCTAAGAACGATCGCATATTGTTTAAAAAGGTCAAAACTCAAAAAAATGCATCACAAAATGTTTTGCAATTCCATATATTTTAAAAACAATAGTAAATGTCACTGTCACATAAATAAATTAAATATCATTCTTTTAGTCATTAATTCATAAATAAATTAAGTATCATTTTCTAAGTCACTAACTCAAGTTAATAAAGGTTTGCAAAACCGGGAAAAATATGAATTTACTCACAAGGCAAAGTACACTTTAAAGAAAGCCAACCTTCAAGTTGGGACTTTGACTCGACAAGAGTCAACACTTACTAATTCGATACACCATATAAGTACCCGTCTGAGGACATATCGGCTTCATGCGTTAGTTTCAGTAATTTCAATCGAAGACTTACTCCACTCAAATCGTCTGGAAACAGGAACATCCCATCATCAACTTCTAATTGACGTACAAAAATCCAAAGTTGTCGCTTACTACATTTCATCATCACGTAGCACGTCACTTTTAGTCCTGACATTATTTCAACAACGATTCCAAGTTCGTTCCTTAACCGACTCCCTATAACATAATACTTTTAATAGTAACTTTTTCAAAATGAAAAACTTTAACAATTTTAATAGTAACTATACTTCTTTCAAAATGGAAAACTTTCAAAAAAACAATCACAATTTCTACTTACCGAATCTTTTCGGGGCCTTCTATTTCCATTTAAATGTGACTTAAGGTTTCTTTCCAACTATTGTTCCTTCCTTAAGATAATAATAATAATAATAATAATAATAATAATAATAATAATAATAATAATAATAATAATAATAATAATAATAATAATAATAATAATAACAATAATAATAATAATAATAATAATAATAATAATAATAATAATAATAATAATAATAATAATAATAATAATAATAATGATAATAAAAATAATAATAATAATAATAATAATAATAATAATAATAATAATAATAATAATAATAATAATAATAATAATAATAATAATAATAATAATAATAATAATAATAATAATAATAATAATAATAATAATAATAATAATAATAAAACAGCAACATACGTTTAATACAATAAAGAGACCTTACTTTTGATTAAAATTGTGTATTGGAATACAATGAGGAAAGGAGAAAATTAGGGCTGAAAGTTGAGTTGGTTGTGAGTTTAAATATTATGAAATGAAGTTGGGAGATAAAAAATGAAGCTTTCAATAGAGGAAATGAAGATGAATTGGAATTTAGTGTAGGTTGGTTGTTGTTTTATGTAGAGGGATTCTAGGATATGAATATTTAGTTTGTTGGTTTTTGAAAGTATTTGAAAATTATTTAGGAGTATAGAGCTGTGGCATTTTTGAGAAATTGAAACTCTTTATATAAAAATCATTTCAACAATATATATATATATATATATATATATATATATATATATATATATATATATATATAGTATATATAGTATATATATATATATATATATATATATATATATATATATATATATATATATATATATATATATATATATATATATATATATATATATATATATATATATATATATATATATATATATATATATATATATATATATATATACAACATTACAACTAGTCAAAATTAACGGACAACAAGGGTACGTGGCAAAGGAAGGGTAGAAAAGATTGAAGAACGCGAAGACACTTTATTGGACAATGAGAATAACATGGTGAATTCCTCCCCAGAACCGTAGGTTGATAGAGTGTGAGGCCAAAATGCAGACAAAGGGTCTCGCAGTAGGGTTCCGAGGTTTGGCACTGCAAACACACAATGTTGGTACGTACGACGACGGCCGCGGGGTGTGTTGGGTTTGTCTCAATACCGTGTATGACCCCCTCTGGCACGGATGACTGCCTGACACCGTCCTGGCATGCTCTCAATGAGTGGGCGAATGTCCTGGATAGTGATTTGATCCCATACGTCGAGCAGTGCCTGTCGTAGGTCCGGGGGGTCCATGGAAGGAGTTGCTGCTGTTGGATCTGACGTTTCAGAATATCCCACAAATTTTCGATTGGGTTGAGGTTCGGACTATATACTGGCCACCTCAATGCCGTAATCTGAACCCTCCTGGCGCTTCACACATTGGCCTTGTGTGGTCTTGCATTGTCATGCATTAGGATGAAAGAGTCACAAATGTAGGGGGGCATATGGCACGACATATGGTTCGAGGATGTCTGTGATATACATTACGGTTATAAGAGTGTCTCTATTGAAAATGTGCAACTTCGTAGGCCCGAAAAAGAGATGCCACCCCAGACCATAAGCAAACCACCTTCAAAGAGCGGCACCTGCAGCTCATTTCATTGCGCGAACCTCTCCGTTGGTCGTCGGTATACTCTAGCACGCCTTTCGACGAGGATACAGACAACACTGCTCGACTCGTCCGTATAGAGCACCTTTACCCAATCGACGACCTTCCAATGAATGTATTCTCGGGCCAATGCCAGTCACTCCCTTCGATGTGACGTGGTGTGCTTTAGACCTATGGCAGGCCTTCGGGCGGAAATTTATATTCCGCAAGGCGTCGACGCACCCTGTATTTTGTCACTCACACGACCTGGTGCCGTGTACTCCGCCAGCTGTATTTGCAAATCTCGTGCCGTTTGTGGCCGTTCTCGCTAATGCACGCAGACGTATAAATCGGTCTTTCCCACGGGTTCGTGGCCCTCGGGCCTACAACCTTGTCCTCGCCGCGGATCATGTGTCAGGGTTTCTGGTACTGCTGGACCACAGTGCATCGTTGTGTGCGCTACAAAAAACCAAACCGTCGACCAAGTGCCCGGACCTGTGTCTTCGCGTGGAGTGATTGTTTATCTGGCACGCACCTGATCCTCTGTACTTGACAGTTGAGTCGTACTAATTCTTGTCCATGTATAGAGTCGCTTCGTACGTGAATGATCCCTCGCTCCATTATACCCCCGACATAACCTACCCCACCTCTTCT
>JABUQX010135589.1:27500-40000 GCA_015478945.1 Trachelipus rathkii
ATAATTATAAACTTATATTGCGTGTTAACTAGTCACAAGTAGCTCAGCTTAGGTGAAAGAAGGCAACCCACCAGAGAAAACTGCAAAAAGCTAGTGCCTGTTCTACTTAGGTTCTGCAAGGTAAACCGGGGTATTTACGGGGAACACGAAAATATTTTCAACTACAACTCGTGAAGTGGAGGAAGAAGACAAAGAAATAACTCCCAGCACCCCTTCTACCTCATATTGGTGACCCAGAAGTTGAACGTCTTCTGCAGCAGTAGTTTGACTCCTCAAGCAGTTCCTCCTCAAGCAGACGTTCCTCTTCAAGCAGAAGTTCCTTGAAAGCAGACGTTCCTTGCAAGCAGATGTTCCTCCTCTCAAGCAGAAGTCACTTTAGTTAGGTGAATAAAGCAGATGTTCCTCTCCTAAGGTGACTCAGGCAGAAGTTCCTTTCCTACAAGTGACTCAAACAGAAGTTCCTTTCCTACAGTTGACGCAGGCAGAGGTCACGCTCCTACAGTAACGCAAGCAGAGGTCCCGCTCCTACGGTGACTAAGGCAGAAGACCACCCGTTCCTACGGTTACTCAGGCAGAAAACAACCCGCTCCTACGGTGACTCAGGCAGAAAACCACCCGCTCCTACGGTGATACAAGCAGAAGATCATCCACTCAAGATTTCAGGAAGAAGAAACTTTCTCTCTGAAGAAGATGCCTTCTGATGGCGAACAACCGCAGCTTCCAGCAGAAGAAGGTGAGACCATCCTCGAGATCAAGGTAAAACCTCCCATATTTTCCGAGATTTCCGATCCAACTTGGTTCAAAGTATTAGAAGCACAGTTTTGCCTTGGCAAAATTACTTCAGAAAAGACGAAGTACTTCCACGCGCTCTCTCCCAGCTCCCAAAAAAATGTCATGGATCGTATCTCCTCTGAAGAACTCGATGTTCAAGCGTACACTTAGCTGAAGACAGCAGTCATTACATCTACGAGAAGAACAAGACTAAAATATTCAACTAATTTATGCCTAAGCATGTTTACAGTGGCAAGCCTTCCCTTCACCTGCAAGAAATGCTTCGTTATGCTTCCAAGTCGAAGATTGGAGAAGATATCATCCGAATGCAGTTTTTGAAGACTCTTCCAACCAATATTCGATCGACTGTAGCTGCACAAACAGCACTTAGTCTTGAACAGCTTGGTAAACTAGCAAATGATCCAGTTGTTTTGGTATCGTCCACTCCTATCATGGCTGTTTACAGCAACAGTTACACAAAAAACAACATCACCAGCAGCAACAGTAACTGCAACATCGGCTACAGGAATACCTCCAGGACTTCGTCCATATAGTCAAAACCAAAGATCTCACGTTCTCTGTGCTCACATTTACTTCGCTCAGCATGCAAGGACTACACAATGGTGCAAGTGGCCTGATAAAACTAATGTTCAAGTGCAGCCCTCATTTCGTCTCTCTTCTAGAGCTTCTTCTCCTTCCCCAACGAAAACTAGAAGAGCGAGCTGATTGCTGAGCTTTAATCAGTTCGCAAATAACTATCAATATCACAATATTCGGCGAAGATACTTTCTTCCTGCTAGATACCGACGCCTTTGTCTCGAGCCTTCTTTTTATCATGGTAGCCAACATGTATCTATTTTCCGCTAATATCACTTGTTCCGCAGCCAATGGCTCGCCCATAAAGTGTCATGGTGAAGTTGTGGCAAACATCAGTATACCAAAATTAAGAAGAGAATTTAATTGGGCTTTTATAGTAGCTGATATAGCCATGCCAATATTGGGTACGGATTTTCTACACCATTACATCTTAATCATCGATTGAGGGAAAAAACTTTGCAGGACACAAATACGGCTCTTCTGGTAACTCTTCCTTCCAGATCAACGCCAACATTGAAGACTCTAACATCTCATCTTTGCTCAGGAGTTTCCCTTGCTAACTTCTCACCCATCGACTTGGAAACATCAAATTTAATCCAAAAGGACATAATCATAACATATAGACCGGTGATTCTCCCCCTGTATTTGCAAGATCTCGCCGTCTTTCTGAAGATAAACTAAAAGCAGCAAAAGCAGAATTCGATACTCTCTTGAAGAATGGAATCATCAGAAGTTCCAAATCATCTTGGGCTTCTCCGCTCCATCTGGTGCCAAAGAAAATTTCAGGAACTTGGAGGCCTTGTGGTGATTACAGATCTTTGAATGAAATAACTAAAAGAGAAGGATATACACTTCTTCACATTCAAAGTCTCTCACAACATCTACATGGATCGACAATCTTAAGCAAAGCATATTTTCCAAAACTCGTCTTTTCTCTAACTGAAAAAGCAAAACATCATCCAAAAGATAAGTCTCTTACATGGACCACAGAAGAAGAAAAAGCCTTCATTGAAATCAAGAACAACTACAAAACGCAACAACTCTTCCATTTTCTTTGCCGAATGTATTCCATCTTCAACTTGTAACGGATGGTAGCCAGATTTCTATAGAAGCAGCCTTTCATAAGATGTTAGATGGACAACCAGTACCCATAGATAGAATTCTACAGCAAAAGGCTATCAGAACAACAATAATGTAAATACTCAGTTTTTGATCTTGAACTTTTAGAAGCCTGCTATTGCGTTCTTCATTTCAAGCATATGTTGGTAGGAAGGAATGTCATCTTGTGCACTGATTACAAACCTCTTGTTTCAGCTTTCTACTGTAGGAATCAAGCAAAAAGTGATTGACTTCAACATCTTCTTTCTGTCTTAACAAAGCATGTCTCTTCTATGACCTATCTTAGAGGAGCTGATAACATCCTGGTAGATGACTTTTGTCTTCGATTTACCGGCTTTCGCTCGTCTTCAATCAACAGATGAAGAATCTACCACTTTTATCCTCTTCTTCATTCTTACCGTCTACAAGATAAACTTCAAGTATGATGTGATACTTCTCCAGTTTTTCCAAAGAACATTTTTTGCCAAAACCTTGTCGTAAACAAATCTTAAATAATTTGTTAGATGTCTCATCCTGGAATTGGAGCTTCTCTTCGTCTTATCAAGACTAGGTATTTCTGGTCTAACATGGATCGTGACATCAGAATTTTGGTTCGTTCTTGTCAACAGTGCCAACTTTCAAAAATTCATCGTCATACTAAACCATCTATTGCTCTCAAGGAAATTCCGTCTCAGGGTTTTGAGACAGTACATATCAACATCGTAAGATCATCTTCCTTTACCGATACTTCAGCTCCAGTTTTTAGATATCTACTCACCTGCATCGACAAGAACACTAAGTGCACAGAAGCAATTCCTCTAGTGAATACGACCTCGAAATATGTCGCATTTGCCTTCATGCAGTGGATATCAAGGTTTGGAATTACCTTCTGTGTAATATTAGATAGAGGACCCCAGTTTGAAAGAGAATTTTTCACATTGCTATCAAATTTGATTGGTTTTCACAGACCTCGGACAAGCGCTCACCACCCACACTTCAGCAAATGACCAGATCGAAAGATTTCATCGATCTCTGAAGAGTGCTATCATGGACAAGAAACAAAACTGGTTACTCTATCTTCCAGTCATCATGATAAATGATGCGGTTGTACAATAAAAACAAAATTTAACAATTGCTTTGTTTACTACTACTACTACTACTACTACTACTACTACTACTACTACTACTACTACTACTACTACTACTACTACTACTACTACTACTACTACTACTACTACTACTACTACTACTACTAATAATAATAATAATAATAATAATAATAATAATAATAATAATAATAATAATAATAATAATAATAATAATAATAATAATAATAAAAATATTATTATTATTATTATTATTATTATTATTATTATTATTATTATTATTATTATTATTATTATTATTATTATTATTATTATTATTTTATTATTATTATTATTATTATTATTATTATTATTATTATTATTATTATTATTATTATTATTATTATTATTATTATTATTATTATTATTATTATTATTATTATTATTATTATTATTATTATTACAAGTTCTTTCAATTCTTCTAAATAGTTCTTTATTTTCAGAAGAAATTTTATTAAGGACTATTCGAGAATAAAAGAAGTTAAAACTTTTAATATTATACCAATATTTCGCCTGCATACTTCAGGCATGATCACGGTTAACTAACTATTATTTATAATGCAGCTTACAAAAATAAATTTCTAAATATAAAAAAAAATCTAAAATTATTTTACATTAATTGTGAAGTTTAAAAAATAATTTTGATGAAAAATCAAAAAATCAAAAATACTTACATTATTTTGCAAATACAGCTAATATCATGGATACTAGGTGTACCTGCAAAACACTCAAATATTCAAAAAAACATTCAAGCATTCATTCATTTCATTAAATTTCACATTGATGTCCGGCTTAAGTTTTTTAATAAAAAGAGATTCTGCTATGCGCAGATAGTTAAAATTACCAACTTGAAATAAAATTTTAAAACAATTAGCAATTTCAGCTGTAGGAGGGGATTTGTGATCCGTCGTGTAATGCTTCCATATTTTACTTGGTTTATACCTGTGTTGCATAATTCGGATTCTTAAAGAGGAATTACATCCTACTTCTTTGCAATTAAATTGATACACAACATAACTTCTGTTATCCTCCGAACAATGACCACGGGTACTAAAATATGAGGACACTCGTCTCGGTGTATAGTAACTTCTAACATTTACTCTTTTCTCTGACTTAACATGTTCCTTTACAATTTTGTTTAATTTTCGTTCTTCTCTAGAAAAATTTGTCAAATTTAATGATTTAAAATAAAAAGTTATCTTGCTTTCCATGTTAAGTGAATTTTTATTTGAAGTTAAAATGTTAAAATGTTAAAACTATAAACAACATTTTAATTTGAGGGTAACCATTATTAATTAAGTTTTTTGTTATTCTTATTACCTCTTTGTTAAAGAGTTCCCACGTTGAAGTTATTTTATAAGCTCTGTGAATTAGGGTTTTAATAATAGATAGTTTATATCTTTCTGGTATATTAGAATCATAATTTGTGTATAAACCTTTATCTGTACTTTTAACATTTACTTCTCTTTCAACTCTACCATTTTTAAAACAAAGTAAGATATCTAGGAATGCCAGTTTTTTATCTTTAACATCTTCATAAGTGAAGTTTAGTACGGACAGTTGTCTAAGGCCCGTATTTATGAATCAACTTTGAAAAACGTCTTGACTTTCCGTGAAGGTAGCCTCAGATAAGCATTCCTCCACTGCATAAGAATCTTAAAAAAAATTTGCTATTTATAAACCAACCTTTCCTTTAATCGGGAGCTACTTATCGAAGACAGTTTTCAAGGAAAAACGTCATCATATTTCATGACGTCAGAGACCAATAGCCAATGAACACAAAGTAAATGAAACTATAACAAAATAAAAGTATATTATATATTAATTTTATGTATGTAAATTTATAGAAATATTAAAAAGAAAAAAAATTAATGAAATAATCTAAACGCGTTTAATAAAAATACTATGAGAATTGAAGATGTGTTGCTTCACACTTATTAGTTCCAGTTGCTTTGGTTGGCATAGCCGTAGGCTGAACGTAGCCTAGCTACGAAATTATGATAAATTATAAAAATATCATCTGCGCTCCTTACACTAAAGTTAGGTCCCGGTCGAAGGTTGCACGCTGCCTATTTCTCTGGTGTGAGCCTAATTATGTGGTTTTTGGGTATTTTCTTACACGAAAGTATATATTTGACAAAATCATTTACATAATAAATGCCAACAAATGATATAAATTAAATAATAATAGCGACAAATTGTACAATAAAAAAAACAAGATGGCTGCCGCTCGGAAAACAAAATCTTAAGGAGAGTTCAAGGTTGGTTCAGAGCTACCTTGACTAAGGAAGAGATTTCGCCAAGTATTTGGCGACGTCAAGGCTTCCTTAGGGAAAAAATTTCTCAAGGATCGTTCATAAATTTGAATTTACGTTAAGGGAGGATTCTGAAGGAACACTTGACGAAAGGAAGAGAAAAGGCCGGTATGTAAATACGGCCCTAAGTCTTTCTATGAAATTTTTTAAATGATTTGAATTTTCAAATATGACAAAAGTGTCATCGACGTATCTTAAATATGTCTTCGGATTAAATGTGTTATTTTCATTCATAATTAGGTTTTCAATATGAGACATGTAGAAATCGGCGAACGTTGGACCCAATGGAGATCCCATCGAACACCGTCTTTTTGTATAAAGGTTTCATTATTAAAATTAAAAGGGGTTTCTGCAGTACAGATAGTTAAGAGCTTTTTTAAAATAGTTTTTTCAATATTAGGTGGTGGTTTATCTCTGTTTTCATAAACTTCTTTAAGTATAATATCTAATTATATTATTATTATTATTATTATTATTATTATTATTATTATTATTATTATTATTATTATTATTATTATTATTATTATTATTATTATTACCTTGAATATTACTAAAACTTCACGTCTTTTTATGTGGAATTTAGCCTCTGTTTGCAAGAGTTACCAGGGGTGTGGTGAGGATATATATATATATATATATATATATATATATATATATATATATATATATATATATATATATATATATATATATAATATATATATATATTTTTATTTATCACCATCATCATCACCCACCTTCTCTGCCCAAGACTGGGGGTAAGGTGCTCAACATGCACCGGGAACAGAAAAGTAGTAGAAGAATATGACGCAAGTCGAAAAGAAAGCCCAGCCTTACCACCCCTTTATACCTTTTAGTGAGAACTCGTCGCAGTCAGAAAATCACCCTAGAGCTTCACGGGACCGCGACGGACCCTCACTATGGCATCTCGTCAATGTGAGGTTCATTCCTTGGCCCAGGTGGGCCACAACCATGCTCCCTCAGAAAAGCCGGCCATTCATTTCTATTATGCACCTTTCTTCTCGCCTCTTCCAAATTCACATTTCTCTCCTCCAGGCATTCCTTTACTGACTGAATCCACTTTTCTTCCGTCTCCCAGCCGGTCGATTCCAAGCACACTCACTACTAATCCGCTTAACAAACCGGCTGTCATCCATTCATTCCACATGACCAAACCATCTCAACGTACTTTCATTTATTCTCTCATTTACCTTTCTTCACACCACACAACTCTATAATACGTTCATTTCTCATTTTATCAATTCTTCTCACACCTAACACGACCCTAATTGTCCATCTGAACACATTGTACTTTAGATCTAAACCTCTTATTTCAGACCATAGTCTCACTACTATACATTAACACAGGTAACAACATACCCTCATGTAAGATCCTAGCGCACTAAAGACTTAGTCCCTTTACATCCAACAACGATTTAATTGCACCAGCCACCTTCCTGCCATTCGCAACTTTCCTACTACACTCTGCATCATCCGTTCCCTTTTTATCCAACATATATCCTAAATATTTAAACTCAGACACTTGTTCCAGCTGATCACCATCTAACATAACTTCACTCTGAAGACTGTCCACACTCGCAACCATAACCTTACTCATATCAACGTTTACGTTCCCTACCAAATCTATCTACCAATCATTTCAAACTCTCTTCCGATTCGTCACAAAACCAAATCATCCACACACACACACACACACATATATATATATATATATATATATATATATATATATATATATATATATATATATATATATATATATATATATATATATATATATATATATATATATATATATATATATATATATAAACCCCACAGGAAATAAAACAAAATAAAAATTACAAAAATCACGAACTATACTTTCGAAAGGACATACCGCCTCTCCTCATTCAGGCTCGTAAATAAAACTTTATTAAAATTAAGGACAAAATTATTTGTTAAAATAGTTGGTTGTCTAAGTGATGTTATTTAGATATTTCATAAAATAAGACATTTTTGAAAAATTTTTAAGAATAAAATTGGTAAAATCATCATGAGCATTTGCATTTAAAACATTAAAATTATTTACAATCTTAATTAAAAAATTCTGATAATTGTCTTTTGTAAGTGTCTATCACGGGAGATATCAGTTCTATATTTGCAACATCGATTCTGTGTTCCTTCTCTTCTCTATGCTTTTGCAGGCAGGGATGAGTTCCGGTCACAAATTTTTAGAGAGTAAGAATGTTGGTAGTTTTTTTTTTCAAACCCAAAGTTTCTCCAATATATAAAGAACCTCAATCTGCTGGGTTCTTTACAGGCATAACATTTTAATTTCTGAATCTGTCATGTTTAAATTTTGTAGCTTTTTGTATTGTTTGGGACACCTGAAACAGCATAAAAACTTTAGGGATGTATCTTTTAAAATTGTCAGTTGGAAAAGGCACTATTATCTTTATTTTAAAAGATACATACCTATACCACATTCTTACTCTCTAAAAATTTGTGACCGTAACTCATCCCTGCAAAAGCATAGAGAAGAGAAGGAACATGGGATCGATGTTACAAATATAGAGCTGATATCTCCCGTCATAGACACTCACAAAAACAATGATTAGAATCTTTTCTAACTAAGAATGCAAATAATCTTAATGTTTTAAATCTTATTCTTGGTGAATTTACCAATTTTATTTTTAAAAAATTTTCAAAAATCTTATTTTATGAAATATCTAAATAACATCACTTAAACAACCAACTATTTTAACACACTATTTTGTCCTTAATTTTATTGAAGTTTTATTTACGAGCCTGAATGCGGGGAGGCGGTATGTCCTCTCGAAAGTATATTTCAGTGGTTTTTTTAATTTTATTTTTTTTATTTTTATGTGAGGATTTATAATAATACTATATTCACACGTTTATTGTGTTTCCCTTTATATATATATATATATAAATATATATATATATATATAGTTTTGCCCTATATATATATATATATATATATATATATATATATATATATATATATATATATATATATATATATATATATATATATATATAAAGAGAGAGAAAGTTTTGATAGCATAAGAGAGTATTTTTAAAAAGATAACTTCCTGACAACCGCATTTGCGGTTTTTAGAGCAGTGACAACCGCGGTTGCGGTTGCAGTTGCGGTTGTGTAGACCAGTGACAACCGCGGTTGCGGTTGTGGTTATGTGCGGTTGCTTCGCATTTGCGGTTGCGGTTGCGGTTGTGGTTATTCGATCACATCACTAATATATATATATATATATATATATATATATATATATATATATATATATATATATATATATATATATATATATATATATATATATATATATATATATATATATATATATATATATATATATATATATATATATATATATTTCATGATATAAATAATATTTAAAAAAAAATCAAAATAATAAAAAAATCAAAAACATCAATAAATTCAAAAAAATCAAAAAAATCCATAACCCTGCTTACAATATAATAATAAAATTTTAAACAAAATATTATATGAAATTAACTAAAAGTTAAAATAATATAAAGTTGAAGTAAATAAACCATATAGATAAATTAATGATTACAATATTATGTGGTTAAGAGTTCATGATTTAAACAAAATGTCACTGCATACTCAAGACTTAGGCCCGTATTTATGAATCAACTTTGAAAAACGTCTTGACTTTCCGTAAAGGTAGCCTCAGATAAGTATTTCTCCACTGCATAAGAATCTTTAAAAAAATTGCTATTTATAAACCACCCTTTCCTTTATTCGGGAGCTACTTATCGAAGACAGTTTTCAAGGAAAAACGTCATCATATTTCATGACGTCAGAGACCAATAACCAATGAACACAAAGTAAATGAAATTAGAACAAAATAAAAGTATATTATATATTAATTTTATGTATGTAAATTTATAGAAATATTAAAAAAAAAATTAATGAAATAATCTAAACGCGTTTAAAAATACTCTGAGTATTGAAGATATGTTGCTTCACATTTATTAGTTCCAGTTGCTTTGATCGTCATAGCCGTAAGCTGATAAATTATAAAAATATCATCTGCTGCTTACACTAAAGTTAGGACCCGGTCGCAAGTTGCACGCTGCCTATTTCTCTGGTGTGAGCCTATTTATGTGGTTTTTGGGTATTTTCTTACACGAAAGTATATATTTGACAAAATCATTTCCATAACAAATGCCAACAAATGAAATAAATTAAATAATAATAGCGACAAATTGTACAATAAAAAAAAAAACAAGATGGCTGCCAATCGGAAAACAAAATCTTAACCGAGTTCAAGGTTGGTTCACAGCTACCTTGACTAAGGGAAAAATTTCGCGAAGAATTTTGCGACGTCAAGGGTTCCTTATATTAAAAAATCCTCAAGGTTCGTTCGCCGTTAAATTTCCGTTGAGGAGAATCTGAAGGACACTTGACGAAAGGAAGAGAAAAGGGCCGTTTATAAATACGGCCCTTAAAGCTTAGATTTTCATTTAAGGTCGGTTTGAGATGCCAAATATACAAGGATTCTAACTGAAGATCGGGTTCCTCAGTTTGGGCTAATATTCCAAAATTCGTATCATGTATATGGTCATTTTCCTGAAGAGAATGATCATTTATAGCTGAATAGGGGGATGATGTAAATGGTCTAGAGTTCTAAATGAAATACCTTTATGCTCATCAATACGTATGAAAAGGCTTCGTATTGTCTTTTATATGAAGGTGGCATCGTAGTCACCGCACTTGTAATGATATATTACTGATGAGCATAGAGGTAAAGGGAGTTTATCTTTAAATTTAAAAAATGTTCTATTTTGTACCTTAAATCAATCTGTTGCTGTCATCAGTTTGGTTAAATCTCTTCATTGAGGAGAGTGCTGTTCTGAGAACAACCTCATGCAGATATCCTAGCGTCAATTAGGTTATCTATTTTGAAGTAATTTTCGAAAGTTAAAGTCAATTATAAATTCTGGGAACCCATTCTTCAGAATTAATGTTTTCAGGAAATCAAGTTCTTTTGTAAAATTAACATAAGATGACGAAATTTTGTATCCCCAGTCAAAAAGAGTTTTAATTAAGTTGATTTTAAAAATATGAGGAATGAAAGAATAAAATTTTGTCGTCAATCCAGTAAAAGTCTATAGGCGAGATGGTGATTGATTGGATTTGGAAGTTCTGTAACAAAGCGTTTATAGAGGGAAAAGTTCCGAGGGATCGGAGGAGAGCAATAATAATAGCCTTATATAAGGGTAGGTGGGATAAGATAACTGTAGGTATTATAGGGGAATTAGGGCCGTATTTATAAACGGCCCTTGAAAAACGACTTCACTAAGCCAAAGGGTACCCTTAGATAAGTATTCCTCCATCATCTAAGTTTCTTAAAAAAATCCATATTTATGAACCTTCCTCTCCTTTACTCAAGGATTACCTATCGAAGAGCGTTTTGAAGGAAAAACGTCATCATATTTCATGACGTCAGAGACCAATAACCAATGAACACAAAGTAAATGAAACTAGAACAAAATAAAAGTATATATATAAATTAATTTTATGTATGTAAATTTATAGAAATATTTAAAAAAAAATTAATGAAATAATATTACTAAACGCGTTTAAAAATACTATGAGTATTGAAGATATGTTGCTTCACTTTTATTAGTTCCAGTTGCTTTGATCGGCATAGCCGTAGGCTGAAAGGTAGCCTAGCTACAAAATTATTAGATGATAAAAAAATCATCTGCTGCTTACATAAAGTTAGGGCCCGGTCGCTAGTTGCACGTTGCCTATTTCTCTAGTGTGAGAGCCTATTTAGGTGGTTTCTGGGTATTTTCTTACACGAAAGTACATATTTGACAAAATTATTTACATAATAAATGCCAACAAATGAAATAATTAAAATAATAATAGCGAGAAATTGTACAATAAAAAAACAAGATGGCTGCCGCTCGAAAAACAAAATCTTAACAGAGTTCAAAGTTGGTTCAAAGCTACCTTGACTAAGGAAAAAATTTCACCAAGTATTTTCCGACGTCAAGGGTTCCTTACATTAAAAAATTTCTCAAGGATCGTTCATAAATTCGAATTTACGTTAAGGGAGGATTCTGAAGGGACACTTGACGAAAGGAAGAGAAAAGGCCCGTTTATAAATACGGCCCTTAGTCCCGTATTTATTGGGAATGACTGAAGATCTGATTGGTGAAGAGCAAGGTGCGTTTAGTAATAATGGTAGAGGATGTGTGGACCAATCTTTACATTGAAACAAATGATTGGGAAAGAGGGAGGAGAAGAATAAATTGTATTTAGGTTTTATGGATTTGCAACAGGCGTATGATAGGATTAATAGGGAAGCTCTATGGCAGGTGTTAGTCATATATGATGTTGGTAGTAAGCTTCTGAATGGAATCAAAAGTATGTATGACGATAGTGAAGCGTGTGAAAGAATAAATAGAGTTGAAAGTGATTGGTTTAATATTAATAGCGGAGTGAGGCAGGGATGTGTTATGTCTCCTTGGTTATTCAATTTGTAAATGG
>JABUQX010135590.1:0-2500 GCA_015478945.1 Trachelipus rathkii
AGAAGAGAGAGTTTCTTATCGAGCCGTTGGTAGATTACATACGCAGGGAAGAGGAAATGAGGCAGGTAACGTGAATGATTTGGAAAATAGATTAATGAGTGAGAAGCCTAAGTGAACAGGTAATAAAGAGTAGGTATTTAAGTAGGCTTGCTAATTAATCCAGTTGAATTCGGAAGCAGGATATGAAACCGAAAACAATAATCTGTGGCACAGAGAAGAAGCTTTTTGTGTAAGCTATATGGTGGCAAGGATTCATAGAAGGTGGACTGCGTTAAAAGTAGGCAAAGGGTAAGAATCTCCAGACAGTGACGATGTGTGGGAGGATGATTGGGTGATGCATGCGGCTGTACAAGCTATATGGCAAAGCATGAGATTAGATATGTACTTACAAGCAAATGGTGAGGTCTCAAAGAAAAGATGTTCGATATATTACTACAAGAGAGGGTAAAACGGAAGGACGTAAAAGCTTGCATCAAGGTAGGTCTAAGAAAATGATGTATATTTGCGAACAGTTTGAACGAGGAATTGATGGAATTAAGCAGAGAGGATTAGAAGCTTACCTTCAAGCAAGGAAGCGAGGCGAATTAGGTTACAGGAATGGGAAAGGTAAAGGGAATCATGCTAGGAATGAATGGAAGTAGTTAAGGGAATGGTTATTTCGGTAAACTCAGATGAAATTGGATCGCAGAGAAAGAAGTGAATAGTGAATGTTGTGGTGTTTGAATGGTGCCAAGAAGAAATGGATTTTTGGGAATAGCGGTGAATTAGTAAGGCTAAGGAGGAGGTAATGGGAAGATTGAGAAACTTGAAGAATGCTAAAGTTCATGAAGGCACTTCTTCATGAACATCATTATAGTTATTACTTTCTAATACACTATATGTAATACTATATTTACATATTATTAGAACAAACAGCTGACTTTATATATATATCTATACTTATATTATATTAATATCATTACCTAGTCATATATTATATTGTATGGTACTCATCCTAATATATATGACTCGTACGTATGCATAATCATTAAGTTAAAGTGGGATTTAAAAGTTACGGATTTGCCTCTAAAAGTGACATCATTCTCGTGCAAACGAGTCTGCTTAGTAAATTTATTTTAAATTATTTGTTAAAATTTGTAATCTAAAGAACCTTCCGAAGAGCGTTGGTTCTTTCAAGAAGTTTCGGTAAACAGAAATCTGAAGTTTGAACCGTTTAACGGATGAAGCGAAGATTCACAAAAAGAATATTTTATTAAAGACTTTCCCGAAAATTATTTAAGTAATGATCAGGAATATATTAAGTGTTTCATTAATTTCAATTATTCATATTTCCTTTATTTTTATTTTTAGAATAAAAATGTATCATTTTTCCTATTTTATTTTTTGAGCTTCACAGCTTTGCTTCATTGCAAATAATTGGATATTTTTGTTATTTAATAATAATTCATAATAATAATCAATGATGACATAATCACATAACCTATCTATCAATGAATAATCAATGAATATTAATAATCAATATCAAATCAATAATCTAATTAATAATCTAATAATAATATAATAATCATAAAAATAATAATATAAAAGATGAATATAATAATTAATAAACAATAGAGGTGAAGGAATTTATGTTCTTAGATCAATAATAATAATAATAATAATAATAATAATAATAATAATAATAATAATAATAATAATAATAATAATAATAATAATAATAATAATAATAATAATAATAATATATGACAATTTAAAAATAATATAAATTAATCAGAAGACTGTGGATTAAATTTGCGAAAAACATCTAGAGATAAGAAAAAAATTAAAATGTTTTACTAACTGATAATAAATAAATGTTGCTAAAATAGGATTACACCTTAATTATGTGCATCTACCTAGGTAATCTACCTGTCTAACTAGGTAGCAAATATGCCCGTATATTCCAATCCAATATTTTAAGTTTTTGAACACAATCTATAAATTATATATCTTTTAAATGTAGTATACAAAGACTATAGATATACCATTTGTATTATTGTTATTTTTATTAGTTCATGACCCTCAAAAGGAACTTTTTCCCCGTTATCTAGTCAGGCAAGGGGTTCAAGAACTTCTTGCACTCATTCAATCTTTTGTTCGTGTATAGGCTGGTGTGTCTAGGTCATCCTTGGAGATTGAGTGAAGTTATTCAAGCAAAAATTTTTCGCAAAAGGGTTTATCTCTGGAGACTCATCAATCCGATTAACTATTTCTCAGCACTCTCTAGCAATTTTTCCAGTATGACTCAAAAGACTATTGCTCCATGCCAACACACTCTGTCTCATTAACTGTAAGGCTATGTGAATGACTGTTACAGTGCTGTCCTATGAAATCTTAGTGCCCCATGCGTTCTCCCTCTTAGGGATAACGTCGTTTGCTTGTTATCTTTTTAGAGCGCATTATCGCTCTTGACGCCGTTTCCCAGCAATTAATGAAATGTGAGCTACATAGCCAATGGTAA
>JABUQX010135590.1:7500-16690 GCA_015478945.1 Trachelipus rathkii
TCAAGCCACCACGCAAGTCTCCGTAGTTCCTAAGGGCCGAAACCATAAATCAGAAAGATAGGAAAGTATATCGCGACCTCGAGCGCCGAAAGTCATACTGGCGATCAGGAAAATTGAATGAGATTCCAGATGATCTAAGAAATGGAGTTGAGAAGGGTTTCAAAGATCTTGGTGACAGAATACAAGTGAGAGCTATAGGGCGATAGTTAGAAGGATCAGAGCGCTTCCTTTTTTCGGAACCGGCTGGACATGTGCGTGCTTCCAACATTGAGGGAAAGTGCTAGTATTGAGACACAGAGAATATAGTTGAACGAGGAGAGGGTCAGCACGGAAGCACACCCCTCACAACACGGGGGAGGAATGCCATCCCCACCCGCCTTCAAAACGTTCATAGATTTCCAGGAGTCCAGTCATCCATGCACTCGATCAAATGTAATCACAGGCAAAGGCATAGGACACCTGAGAGGAGAAGGAGAAGGAGGAGGAAGAGGAATGCCAGAATCGTCCAGGGTTTAGTTAGAGGAAAATAAGAGACCAAAGAGATTGGCCTTTTCAGTTGGAGAATTAGCAACAGAACCATCAGATCGAATAAGAGGGAGAATGCAGATTTACAGTTGTTAGAGATGTTTTGGTAAGAGGCCAGAAAGATTTTTCAGTAGGGGAACTAGGAGGTTGGCGCACTTTCGTTTGATGAAAGCCCGCTTTGCTCTCGTCGCGAAGAGTATCCCTGCAACGATTTCTAGCTGAATGAAAATTAGCAAGAGTGATATCAGATATGAGAACGAAAATTTTTCCACTCCCGATACGCACTATCTCTAGCCTGAATGGCCAGAGAACAAGCACGACCGAACCCGGATTATGAGGAGAGAAAAGATTTAGTTGAAGAAGGAATGAACCTACTCATCCCATCAACGATTACAGGCTCCCACCTTATCGCCAGAAACTGAAGCATCACCAGAGTCAAAGCAGTCATTCCAATTAATAGTTAGCGTAGAAGCGACGCAAGGCTCCCCCCAATCGGCCCAATCAAAGTGCCAGAAAATACTCGTATATATATATATATACAGCATAAATACAAATATATATATATATATATATATATATATATATATATATATATATGGTAATAGTTGAGTTTAACAGATTCTTAAAAAATCGATTTTTTAGAAAAATCAATCGATTTGTTGTTATACCTATGAAACACCGTTGTCAAATTTAATTTTCGGCAGCACTAAAAGACGAAGCCTATATGAAACTTATTCGGTGTTTTCATATATATTATTTTTTTTTATTGTTCTTATGTAAGTGTTATGATAAGTTTTGTTAAGTAGATAGATTTTCTGTATACTTAACAAAACTTATCATAACCTAAACTTAATATATATATATATATATATATATATATATATATATATATATATATATATATATATATATATATATATATATATATATATATATATATATATATATATATATATATATATATATATATATATATATATAAGGTAGTAGGGATAGATCTGAAAATCCGGCTCTGGTAGGGAATTTTGTTATTCAGGCTAATCTGTTCAGGGTCGAACTGAGATCCAACCC
Organism: Trachelipus rathkii; assembly: GCA_015478945.1. Classification (NCBI taxonomy): domain Eukaryota; kingdom Metazoa; phylum Arthropoda; class Malacostraca; order Isopoda; family Trachelipodidae; genus Trachelipus; species Trachelipus rathkii. Next base: position 9,097 of record JABUQX010135590.1, read on the forward strand.
GAAAATAACCATATTACATACATATACATATTAAGGTTGTTGTTACATACATATATATATATATATAAGAGCATATTATATATATATATATATATATATATATATATATATATATATAGTATATATATATATATATATATATATATATATATATATATATATATATATATATATATATATATATATATATATATATATATATATTAAGGATAAAAATTGATACCAGAAAAGAGGTCGATACCGATACCGATTATTTAATTTTTTAGGTACCGATACTGATACCGATACCGATACTTTAATTAATATAATAAATACACAGTAATAAGATAGAACATTTGTGTAGTGCTAGACAACTCAGGATTGCATTCTGTACAATACTTAGTCATTTATATCATATTTGGTTGTGCCCATATACTTATTTTATAAATTAAAATAGTATTCAAAGGAATAATAATATTAATAATAAAATATAATATTAATAACTTTTTATGTTTGTGTTATTCAAAATATTCCATTTCCATTTCCCAGTAAGTATTACCAAAGTTTAGCTACTAGTTTTCTATGTTTTGAACATTATTACAATTTACAAGAAGATTCTTTAACTAGCTACAATATAAAGAATAAAAAATAATGAAAGAAGAGACCTCAATTAATCAGCTGAAAAGACATAATGAAATGCTATTATTCAAACATGATATAATAATAATATACTTTTATTAAAAAAAAGATAGATTTCATTCAATACTAAATTCAAAAAATTTTCAATTTGTGATGCAGCATTAAGCTTTCACTGGGGTATCTGGCGAGAGTCTGTTCCTTTTTGTAGTGTTTACATTCCCACCTACACTAAAAATACGCTCTCTCTTGGCTGATGAGGGAGAAACTGATAAATATTTGCTTGCAAGCACTAATAATAATGGAAACCTTGGCCCATTTTCATGCCCACATGAAAGGATTCTCTCTGTAGGCAGCATCTCCATGTTTTCGTAGAGCTTCATCTCCTCTTCACAGACTGCAAATCTGAATTATCTTTGCTCCGACAGTCTCTTCAGTTTTTTTCAATGAAGTTCCTTGTGGGATTTCTTTGAAGGTGAAGAGATGTCAATGCATTTCGGCAATGAACTTATCAAAGTCTAACATATCCAAATCGTCTTCACCTTCAGAAGGTTTATTTGCTGAAAATCCACCATCATCACCTATCAGTGCTGTTGCCAGGAGTTGCTGAAAAGCGGCTTCCACTTCTGTAAATCTTTTTTTTTTGGTCACGCAAGCAAGCTCGGTTATGCTTATTTAAATGCATTTCCTAGAAGTGGTTCACCGTCGGAGATGCCATTCTTGTGAGGTTTCAGCAAGCTAAGAAATTCCTCATTAGAAACTTTTATATATTGAAACTAAGTTTTTATTTATTCACAATGTAACAAAAAAATATTATTTTTGTTTCTTCTGATTTTCTTTTAGTTTTTTTATACAGTTTTTTATGCAGATTCCAAATATGTTTTAGTTTTTCTCTAGCACGACCGTTTTATGCTATGACGGCATAAAATAATTATTGGCATATCTTCTCATTTTGTAGGGTCGTTTCCGGCATCGCGCGGTCTACATCTCGGTTCCCGGAACCGATTCGTGCAGCTGTTCGCTTACGAACTAATATATATATATTATATATATATATATATATATATATATATATATATATATGATATATGGTATATATATATATATATCACTGATTAACTACTACTATGAAGTAACATATAATTATTGAAGGTGAGGTACCAAACCTAAATATCTTTTATAATTTTCAAGCAGAATATTAGTAATAATATAATAAACATTTGTAAAATTGCAAGTAGACAATGTGTGAAAAACGTTGGCAGATTCATTTTGTTGTGTGTGGATATTATTCTAGTTCTAAGCACATTTCCACCAAAAAAATTGTGAAAGGAACCAAGTATTGGATATCGTACAGGCTCTACTTTGGTATTTCTCATTGGTAATTAAGATAAGCACTGGGCACCCCATTATATGTGGAAGTTGTAAAACAACCCTAGAATGATGGCTAAGAGGAAGATTAAAAGCAATGCCTTTGGTTATTCCCAGAATATGCGAGAGCCAACGAATCACCATGATGACTGCCACTTCTGTATGGTGAATATTACAAAATATGGAAAGGTAAAGGAAGACAATCACTTCCATACCCAGATATTCCCTCATCCAGAACCCTCCCAGTTCCTCATAATGAAACTACCCTATAATCTTCACCTCCACCCCTTCTGCAAGTAAAATTGTTTTATGACAAGTCCATGACATATAAAAAAAGAAACGTATGTTTCCTCAAATATGTAGTGTGCTACTTATATATATATATATATATATAGTTATATATAGTATATATATATATATATATATATATATATATATATATATATATATATATATATATATATATATATATATATATATATATATATATATGTAGTAGGTTTTTTCTTTTCTTTTCTAGAAGGTGATGAGCTCATTGAAACATGTTTATTATGCTTAAATCCTTGAAATTGAAGGAAAAGATGAGCATATTTGAAAATGACGCATGGTGTGCATTCCGTAATGTGGTTCAGGGATTTTAGGAAATTGTAAAGATCCAAATTACAAAACAACAGCTGATATAAATGCTCATTGATTGTTATAAAAAAATTGGGTGCCGCGTATATGTCATTAAAGGTGCGTTATTTTACACTCGCATTTCTACCTTTCGATAGAATTTAGGGAATGTGGGTGAAGAACATGGTGAAGATTTCACCAGGATATTCTAGACAATGGAAAGGCGATACCAGGGACGTTGGGATGGTGCCATGATGGTGATTATATGTGGGTTTTGATAAGAGAAGCCAAATCGATTCACAAGAGAAAACACGATGAACAAAGTTACTTTTAATTAAATGCAATGTAAGTACGTTTTAAATAAAGCATTGACTTATATTTGGGGATATTATGATACGTCATGTCTAATTGAAAGCTTTCTTATGTAATTTTGTAAATTTAAACCTTCAAATAAAAAAATTGTAATAGTACCTACAGTGTAAGCTCATTAACAAACCTTAAAATTTCAAAACTTAAATATTGTAAATTTGTAATAACTCTCAAAGTATCGATGATAGAAAAATGAAGGTCATTTCTGTTCAGCGTCAAAAACTATATAAGATTCAATAAAAATAAAATAAACATTTTTTTGTGTTACATATTGTTATTGAATCTGAAAGTTCCCTAATTCTTCACCAAAAAGTAAGAAGTAACGGCCAAGTATCGGCCATATTAACCGATACCGATACCGATAAATACTGGCAAAATGGCAGATACTACTGATACCGATATCGATACCGATATTATCGGTACATCCCATTATATATATATATATATATATATATATATATATATATATATATATATATATATATATATATATATATATATATATATACACATATATATATATATATATATATATATATATATATATATATATATATATCTTAATTTTTTAATACTTTCTCTCCAACAGCTCCATCCTGCCCTACGCGTTTTTTCTGGCACTTTGATCGGGCCGATTGGGGGGCCTTGCGTTGCTTCTACTGCTAACTATAATTGGAGTGACTGTTTTGTCTCTGGTGACGCTTCAACTTCTGCCGATAAGGTGGAGCTGCAATCGTTGATGGGATGAGTAGGTTTATTCCTTCTTCGACTAAATCTTTCTCTCTCATAATCCATGGTTCGATCGTGCTTTGTTCTCTTGCCATCCAGGCTAGAGACAGTGCGTATCGGGGAGTGGAAAATTCGTTCTCCCATTTTGCTAATTCTTCTTCATTCTAAGAAATCGCTGTAGGATACTCTTCGACGCTAAAGCGGGTTTTTTTCATCAAACGAAAGTAAGTGCTAACCTCCCTGGTTCTCCTACTGGCAAATCTTTCTGGCCTCTTGCCAAAAACATTCTAACAACTTCTGTAAATTGTCTTTCCTCTTATTCGCTCTTACGGTTCTGTAAGCTAATTCTCCAACTGAAAGGCTAATCTCTGGCCTCCTATTTTTCCTCTCTAACTCAACTCCTGACGATTCTGCATTCCTCCTCCTTCTCCCTCCTCAGGTGTCCTATGCCTTTGCCTGCATTACATTCGATCGGGTGCATGGGTTCTGAAATCTACGAACGTTAGAAGGCGGTGGCCCGATGGCATTCCTCCCGAGTTTTGAGGGAGTGTGCTTCTGTGCTATCCCCTGCCCCTCGTTCAACTATATTCTATGTCTCATTCAGCACTTCTCTCAGTGTTAGAAGCACGCATGTCCAACCTATTCCGGAAAAAGGAAGCTGTCATCCTTCTAACTATCGCCCTATAGCTCTACTTCTGTATTCTATCTAAGATCTTTGAAACTCTTTCAACTCTCATTTCTTAGATCATCTGGAATCTCATTCACTTTCCCCTGATCGCCAGTACGGCTTTTCGGCGCTCGAGGTCTACTGGCGATACTTTCCTATCTTACTGATTTATGGTTTTCGCCCTAGGAACTACGGGAGACTTGCGGTGGCGCTTGACATACCCAAAGCATTTTGACCGGGTATGGACCGCGTCACTGCTCTCCAAGCCCTCCTCCTTTGTCTTTACATTTCTATGTCTAGCTTTCTTCAAATCGCTCAATATCATTGTTGTTGATGGGCGACTTCTTCTTCCTTTTTCTGTCAATAGGTGGTGTTCCTCAGGGTTCTGTCTTATCTCCTACTTTATTCCTACTTTTCATTAATGATCTTCTCACCCTTGCACTTCTAACTCTATTTCACCATATGCTGATGACTCAACTTTCCATTCTTCAACTCATTTCAATGTTGCTCCTTACTTCTAGAATTGCCTCGTCTTAATATTTCCGATTCTATTCTCGTTGATCTGAATAGAATGGGTGAGGTCGTCTGAACCTTGTGAAATACACAATTCCTTTAAAACTCAACTACAAATCTCTCTCTCTACACTTTCTAACTTCCTATCTCTTTCGACGGCTGTCGTCTCTCTTGTCGACAATATAAACATCCTTGGTCTTTAACATAAACAAAAAAATGTCTTGAAACCTCACATCACACGGATGCTAAGGCGGCCTCAAGGAAGTTGGGAGTTCTGTTTAGACTGTGAGACTTTTTTCCTCTTCACAGTTATTCCAGTTATACAAGGGCCTCATCCGCCCTTGTATGGAGTACTGCTCTCATCTGGGGGGCCTGGTTTCACCCGGCTTTGAATAGGGTCGAGTCAGCGGCAAAAAAAGAGACTTATCAACTGTCCTGTTCTTTCTAGTTCACTTGGACCCTCATCTTTGCGGCGCGATGTTGGTGCTTATCTCTTTTCTATATAGGTACTGTAGCGGTAAGTGCTCGAGGGAACCTTCCACTCGCGTGCCACCACCTTTAAGACGCCCCCGTAGCACAAGGGTGCTGTGTCGGCACATGAGTTTTGTGTTGATATCAGCAACTCCAGATTAGTTCGCTGTGGTGCTTCCTTCTTTCCCACACCTCTGTTCTGTGGAATTTCTCCATCCTCTGCTCCCACCAACTTAATCCCTCACTTTTAAAGTCCAAGTGTCCAGCTCATCTCATAATTTTATAGTTTTGAATCCTTTTGTTGCCTTTTAACAACTCCCTGAACAGGCAATTGTCCTGTGAGCCAGGTGACAACCAAAAAAAAAAAAAAAAAAAATACATATGTACCTACATATACACATATTATTATTACATACATACATATATTACTTTAACACACATATTACATATTGTTGGTTGTTACATATACATATGTGACATATTATTACATATTATTATTACACATATTATTATTATTAATATATATATGCATGAGCATATATAGTTAGCAGAGAAAGCATATATATATATATATATATATATATATATATATATATATATATATATATTTTATTTATATAGATAAAGAGCATATCCAAATAAATATTTAAATATCACAAAACAGCATATATATATATATATATATATATATATATATATATATATATATATATATATATATAGGGAAGGGCTGATGTTTTTTTATATATGGTGTTGGTGGTTTTTTTGCGGTTCCTAAAATTTTTAACAACCGCGGTTGACGGTTTTTTGCGGTTTTTAAATTTTTGCGGTTGCGGTTGTGCAATAAAAACAAAATTTAACAATGCTTTGTCTTCCTCCTCCTCCTCCTCCCTCCTACTACTACTACTCTCACTACTTACTTACTACTACTACTTCATTTACTACTACTACTTCACTACTACTACACAGATTTACTGACACACACACACACACACATTAATAAAACACACACAATATTATTATTATTATTACTTATAATGTTATATTACATATTATATTATTATTATTATTATTACTTATTATTATTATTATTATTATTATTATTATTATTATTATTATTATTATTATTTTTATTATTATTATTATTATTATTATATTTTGTTAGAATTTCGTCAAACTTTTTAGAGAGATACTCTCCCGTGTGTCTCTCATGCAAAGGTTTTGCAGATAATACTGTTTATTTTTCCAAATTTATCATTAATACCATTGCAAGTGAGAGATAAGAGACACCCCCCGGATGATGCATCGCACCAGGTATCGTTAGTAAACGTTAATTTATTTCCTTTCAGTTGGGCAACAATATTTTGAACTTCTTTGGTGACCGAGGAGTGAATCTTGTAATATCCTCTGTTATCATAATAATGGCGTTGTTTATGTTTAAATTTATATTGTGGGTTGGCTAGAGTTACGAATCGAATTAGTCAATGCCTCCAACACAGCTAAATGGAAGATCCTGCATATCCAAAGCAAGAGATAATCGATTAATTTTTATTTTGAATTATCATTATTTTAAGGCTTATTTTTTTGATAGCTTTCCTCTAGAGTTTGAGATTTACATTTTGCCTCAATTTTCATTTTTTGCAGAGGTGTCCCTTTTTCTTTTCTTTTCTTTTTTCTCTTTCTTCTCAGATAATACTTTTTTTTCACAAAGTTCTCTATATTCTTTTCCATGCAACGATCGTATATGATTTTTTAAATTAGTGGTGCTTCTTCGTTTGCGAATTGCGAGAATAGGTTTTATTGCGCAATTTGCATTTAGCAAATTCATTTGATTTTTTTCAAGAAAAACTCGCACCACACGCTCTTTTCTCTATCCGTAACACTCATTTTTTTTTCTCCTGTGCGAAAAGCTAAGAAATGCAAAGTTCCGATTTATTTCGTGAAATATTTTTCTATAATTAGGTATTTGTAATTTTCTGGAAAAAAACTGAAATATTATATTACGTACTCTAAGGCTAAGTCATAAGATAGTATTTTTAAAAAGATAACTTCCCGACAACCGCAGTTTCGGTTGTGAAGAGCAGTGACAACCGCGGTTGCGGTTGCAGCTGCGGTTGTTTAGACCAGCACAACTGCGGTTGTCGGTTGCGGTTGCGGTTGCTGTTGTCAAGACATGTGCGGTTGCTTCGCAATTGCGTTGCGGCTATTCGATCCATCACTAATATATATATATATATATATATATAT
>JABUQX010135591.1:7500-10000 GCA_015478945.1 Trachelipus rathkii
ACAATTATTATATCATGAAAACAACAAATTGTGAAACACCTAAATAATAAAAGTAGAAAAAAATGTGTTTCTTTATGTTTTAAAGCAAAATAGATATATTACGATATAAATGCTACCCCAGAATTCGTTTTCTTTAATTCACTTATTTTTACCAAAAAAAAAAAAATATTTTTTATTGGTCATTATTCTAAATATTTATTTTTAAAAACATATGAACATGATATGAACATTATATAAACCATATATAATAATAAGAATAATTTATATATATATATATATATATATATATATATATATATATATATATATATATATATATATATATATATATATATATATATATATATATATACATATATATATATATAACTGCTATATATATATATTATATATATTATTTCGGAGCAGCAGGAACATGGCTTGGATCGTGACAGGATTACAAATAGAAAAAAAGGAGAAAATTTTTTAACAAAAAATAAAATTAAAACAAAAAAAAATTAATGAAAATTTATAAGGATAAGACCACATATCTAAGGTAAGTTAATTTATAATAATAATAATAATAATAATAATAATAATAATAATAATAATAATAATAATAATAATAATAATAACAATAATAATAATAATAATAATAATAATAATAATAATATTAATAATAATAATAATAATAATAATAATAATAATAATAATAATAATAATAATAATAATAATAATAATAACAATAATAATAATAATAATAATAATAATAATAATAATAATAATAATAATAATAATAATAATAATAATAATAATAATAATAATAATAATAATAATAATAATAATAATAATAATAATAATAATAATAATAATAATAATAATAATAATAATAATAATAATAATAATAATAATAATAATAATAATAATTATTATTATTATTATTATTATTATTATTATTATTATTATTATTATTATTATTATTATTATTATTATTATTATTATTATTATTATTATTATTATTATTATTATTATAAGTTTTACTTTTAACTTCCAATTCTCTGAATAATTTCTTCTGATTGTCATTTAATTTTCTTAATACTAGTCTAGAAAATAGTTTGCAAAGAAAGTAAGAGGCATATTTAAATTTATTAGTTTCTGACCGGTTTCGTCCGTAAACGTCGGACATCTTCAGAGTTTCGATTCTAACATTTGAATGAATTATATAATAAAAGATTTAAAAAATTAAAATTAAAAATTAGATTTTAGATTTTAGTATTTCATATTATATTTAATTTAAGTGACAATACGTTGAACTTTATGTTAATGTCTGGTTTTAGATGTTTTATGTAGTAAGCCTCAGCTATTTTCAGTTTTTGAGCTTCGCATGAGGAGTGTAAAATTTTGAATGACTGTGAGATATCAGGTATAGTTGTTTTGTTATGTTCAGTGAATAAATGTTCGTATATTTTACTAGGTTTAAAGCGGTGTTGGTATGCCCTATCTGTTAATCTATTAGTCGTGTAACCAGTATACGTCGACGTACAGTCAGACTCGGGACATGTGAATTGGTACACGACATGGTGATTAACTGAAAGGGTATCCTTAGTAGAGAAGCAGGAAGAAAGTTTTCTTGTTTTGTGGTATAGTTTAACTGTGATTTTTGTGTTACTTGTAGATTTAATGTGGGTGTTAATAATGCCGCGTAGACATTTTTCCTCTTTATCAAAGTCTTTTGCATTGGAAGTTTTAAAATAAAATTTAATGCTTTCAGAGTTATTATTCGTATTGTCCTGTTTTTTATAGAGTTTGCTGATGGTTTTGTTTATTATTTTTTCCGTTAAATTTAAAGGGTGGTTACAGTTTATCAGGTTCTGTTTAATTCTTTGAACTTCAACATCAAAAGATTCCCAATCCGAGCACAATTTATAAGCCCTATATATGAGTGTTTTTACAATTGAATTCTTATATACTTCTGGGGAGTAGGAGCTGTAATTAAGGTACAGACCATTATCAGTTGGCTTGACATGTATGCCTGTAGAAAAGGTTCCATCATCATTAATTTTGATTTTAATATCCAAAAAGTTAATAATATTATTTAGAGATGTTTCAGATGTGAATTTGAGGCAAGAATGGCTTTGCAAGTAATTGATAAACTGATGAATGTCCGTATGGTTCCTAAATATAGTAAGGGTGTCGTCAACATATCTTACATAAAAGACTGGGTTAAATGTATTGTTTTCCCTCAAAATTCCATTTTCTAGCTCCGCCATGTAAAAGTCAGCGAATGTAGGGCCCAGAGGTGAACCCATGGCAACACCATCCTTTTGCAGGTAGAAACTATCTTGAAATTTGAAATATATGAGGAACCTACTATTAATATGTTGTACTGAAACCCCTTTCAAATTTCAAGATAGTTTCTACCTGCAAAAGGATGGTGTTGCCATGGGTTCACCTCTGGGCCCTACATTCGCTGACTTTTACATGGCGGAGCTAGAAAATGGAATTTTGAGGGAAAACAATA
>JABUQX010135591.1:17500-30856 GCA_015478945.1 Trachelipus rathkii
TGATCAATGAATAATGGTATGAATAAATAATGAAATGATATGATAAGTATTACGATGATAATTGATAATGATAATGATAATGATAAATGAATAATAATAAATGAATAATAATAAAATAATAATAAAATATATAATAATAATTAATATAATAAAAGAATCAATAATAATAATAATAATTATAATATACAATTATAATTAATAATATAAGTTATAATTAAATAATAATATCAATATAATAATTAATAATATAATAGATAATATGAATAATAATAATATAATAATAATAATAATAATAATAGAATAATAATTAATATAATAAAATAATAATAATAATATAATAATTAATAGTAAGAATAATATAATGAAGAATAATAATAAGTAAAAAATTTAATATAATAAAATAATAATAATAATAATAAAATAATAAATAATAATAAGTAATAATAATCAATAATAATAATATAATAATACATATAAGATAGAAAATAAAAACTATAAAAGTAAATAATAATACTAATAATAATAATAAAATATAAATAATAAAATAATAATAATAATAATAATAATATAATAATTAATAATAATAATTAATAAGTATAAAATAAAATAGATAAAAAATAATAAATATGACATCAAATTAATAAATAATAATAAATAATAATAATAATAATTACATAACTAATAATAAATTAATAATAATAATAATAATAAAATATAAAAATAATAATAATAACTATAATAATAATAATAATAATAATTAATAATAAAATAATAATAATAAATTAAAATGAATAATAATAATAGTATTATAAATAATAATAGTAATGAATAATAAGATATAAAATAATAATAATAATGAATTAATAATAATAATACATAAAATAATAGATAATAATAATAATAAATAATATTAATAATAGTAATAAATAATTAATAATAATAATAGATATAATAAATAATAATAATAATAATAATAATAATAAAAATAATAATAATAATAATAAATAATAAAATAATAATAATAATAATAATAGATAATAGATAATAATAAATACAATAATATAAAAAATAATAAAAATAATAAATGATAATAATATAATTAATTTATGTAATTAATTCAAAAACTCCGTAAGCGTATAAACTTTATTATTATTATTATTATTAATATTGTAATATTATTATTTATTGTATATTATTATTATATATTATTATTATTATATATTATTATTTTATTATTATTATTATTATTATTATTATTAATTATTTATTATTATATTATTATTATTATTATTATATTATATATTATGGTTATTATGTAAATTATTATTATTTAATTGATGTATTATGATTATTATAATTATTATTATTATTATTATTATATTATTATTAATATTATTTATTATTAGTTATATTATTATTTATTATTAATTTTATTATTATTATTATTATTTATTTATTATTTTATTATTATTATTATTTTATTATTATTATTATATTTATATATTATTAATTATTATTATTATTATTATTATTGATTATTTATTATATTATTATTATTATTTTATATTATTCATATTATATTATATTATTATTATTATTAATTATTCATTATATTATTGTTATTGATTATTATGATTATTATATTATTAATGTATTATTATTATTATTATGTAGTTATATTTATTATATTATCATTATTATTACTTATTATTATTATTATTATTAATTATTATATTATTTATTATATTATTATTATATATTATTATATTATTATTATTGATATTATTATTATTTTATTATTTATTATTATTTTTATTAATATTATTATTATTGATATATTATATTATTATATTATATTATTATATTAATTATTATTATGAGAGAGTATATTATTATTAATCTATGTATTATTATTGATTATTATGTATTACTTATATATTATTATTATTAATTATTATTAATTATTATATTATTATTTATAAAAAAAATAAATATAATTATTATTTATAGTTATTATTATGTTATATTATTATTTGATTATATGAATATTATTTAAGATATGACTTATTATATATTATTATTATTATATTATTGATATTATTATATTATTTTATTATTATTATATGTATTATTATTATTATTATTATTTATATTATTATATTATTTATGTATTATATATATGATTATTATTATTATATATTTTTATTATATTATTAGTATTATATTATTATTATATTATTATATATTATTATATTATATAATTATTATATTATTTTTAATATTATTGATTTACTTATTATTATCATTATATTATGTATTATTATTATTATATTATTATATTATTATTATTATTATTATTCATTATTTATCAATGGACTGAAGACGCCCCAACTACCCTTTTCTTCATTCTATTTATCTGTTTCATTAATATACAATATGTGTAAAGCACAACCATGTAATATTTAGAGAGGAATAAAAATTCGTTTGATTTGATTTGATCTATTATTATTGATTATTATGATTATTATTGATTTATTATTATTATTATTATTATTTATTATTATTGATTATTATTATGTATTATTATTATTAATTAATTTTATTATTATATTATGTATTATTGTATTAATAATGATTGAATTATATTAAATTATTTAGTTTTATTTTGATTATTATTATTTTCTATTATACGATATCTTGTTATTAGATTTTTGTCTTTCCTACTTCGTGTGTATGAAATGAAATATAATGTAATGGCCTTTTTCTGTTCACAAAATCTTTGAAGCATATAATATGTCGAATTCCATCTTGTGGAAACATCCTGGATTATTTTATGCTTTGGTAATTATCATTGTATTGATTTCGTATCCTGTTTCCGAGTACATATTGCTCTGTATATACTATCAACAATATTCGTAGTATTATTCATCCTATCTCTATAGAGTGTGGTACCTATCAAGCCACCTATAGCATCAGTGTCCAATATTAGAGACAGCAAATATCTGTTCTATAGGTTTAACTACTGTACGTGCAGAGTTCCGTAGCACCATGATCAAGTTAGTAGGCAATGGATTCGCGACACGGCCAACGATTGGACCACCTCTTCGACCGGCCCTTTGAAAATTTTGTTTGAGTCTCCAATTTTTTTAACGTGACCTGTTGACCTTTCTGGCCTTGAACCTTTTTTGCCTGCCTTTTGTGGCCTAGACCTTTTTGGCCTAGACCTTTTTTCGAACCAAACCCTTGTGTGATTCCAGGTGCAATTTTGGTCGAACCCTAATTTTTTGGCCGAGCGACCCTAATTTTTTGGCAACCTAATTTTTTCCGGCAACCCTAATTCTTGCAACCCTTCGTGAAGACGGCGTTGCGCGCCAAACGGTGTGCGTTAAGAACGTTGTATCGTATGCCCTCTAAACTTTGACGCCCCCTATCCTAATGATTTTTCGACCATGGGGTCAATTTTTGCCCACGTGTATATTGAGTCTTCATTTTAGCGGCTTAGCCCTATTTGTTTGAGGTGTCTTAACTTTTTGTCCTCCCTTTGCGGCCTTGACCTTGCCAGATACCATGGTCAATTTTGCCCACGGTAATTTTGTCCTTCATGGGTCAATTTTTGACCCACGGTAATTTTCTTTTCGTCTTCCTTTATGGGCTTAGCTCTTTTTTGATGTCTTAACCTTGTTTGACCATGATATTTAGGGCTTGACCTTCGCCATATTACATGGTCATTTTGGCTCCATCCGCTATTTTGCCCACTCGTGGCCACCGTCAGCGATATTTCGTTCTTAACTTGAACTGATGTATGGATCTATCCTTATACTTTGAACACATACACCTACACACAACACCACAGCAGCATACACTCACCACATCACAGCGACACACACACAGATTTACTTTCACTCACACAACAGATTTACTTACACTTATACACACATTCACTATGACAAGCTACTTATAACCCATTCACTATTGAGACACTTACATTTATCACATGAGAACTTACATTTAACATTTATCACACACGTACAAATCACACTACCAACCCATTGCTCTCATGGCTTTCAATTTTTATCGCACTCGTATTTGAATGGAGTCATCTTTGATGGACGTGCCATCTTTTAGCGTTTCATCTTTGCATGGTGCCTAAATTGATGTCAAGCTCTGATGGTCCCAAGTTCCACCGAAGAATATTCTAGGGACACAGTCATTCCACCAAATTAAATCTGAGCATACCCCTTTAGTTAAACTATGTACTTCCTTTAACACGTCGTCTTCAGCAGAAAATGTCAAGTAACTCCCTTTATTCTGTTTCTGGCCTTCTACCATCAAAACATCACCTATTCCTCCAAGCATCTATATCACTTCACACCTTGTATTTAATATCTACTAAGCCACTTTACATTCCTTATTAAAACTTGCCAATGTCGTCTTGTATTCTCCCAAAAGCCGTCCTCTTATCATCCTCTATTACTAATTCCTTTATATTCAGTTTTCATTCCTATTTTTCTTTCTATCTACATTAAGATAGAACTCATTACTACTTTCTTCACTGTTCTTCAACTATCTTCTTCATTAGATTATATATATATATATAATATATTATAATATATATTATATAGTATATATATATATATATATATATATATATATATAATATATATATAATAATTATAATATAATATATTATATGTAAAATATATAGAGGAATGTTTACGAAATACAGGCGGAACATTTGGAGGAATTATCTTTTGTTACCTATTACTGAAGCTGTTTTGTCTGTAAATAAAGTGACTGTAATTCTTTCATTTAGTAGGTAAATTGAGTTAAGAAGTGCAAAGGGTATGAGTGAATATTGGTGTTATGTGTCTGTAGATGTGAGTTGCTACGTGAAATCTCTGCACGTAAAGTAGTACACCTTATATTGAAGCAGGGTATTGATGTCTCTAATTGATACTGCTTTAGGTTCTTCGGATAAGGTAATTGTCCTATTATATGAGGTATGATTGAATTAATTACTAAAAATATTGTTATAGTATCGAGCAATCTTCTCGGAAACGGATACAAGCAATAAAAATAATAGTTTACAAATAATATATTTCAAATCATTATAATAACCCTAATTATACTGATAATAATATTAAGTGGCTTAATAACACAATAAATTATTTAAGTAATATTTACTATGTATAAAAGTAATAAACGATACGATACAGGAATAATTAATAACAAGTACAAAAATAAGATAATTAATAATTAAATAATAAAATAAAATAATATATAAATAATAATAATAAAATAATCAATAATATAATAAGTTAAAATAATAATAATAAATAATGATAATGATATGTAGATGAAAATAATGATAAGTATAATGATAATGGATTATGATAAGATAATGATAATGATAATGAATAATGATAATAAAATATAATAATAATAATAATAATTAATAAATAATAATAATAAATAAAATAATAATAATAATAATAATAATTAATAATAAAATAAAATAATAATAATAAAGTAAAATAATAATTAAATAATAATAATAATAATAATATAATAATATAATATATAAAAAGTAATAATAAAAATAATAATGAATAATAATAAATAAATAATGATACAAATAATAATAAATAATAATAATAATAATAAAATATAATAATAAAATAAAAAAAAAATAAAATAATAATAATACTATAATAATAATAATAATAATAATAACGCCGCGTGCGTGCGTGCGCCAGGTGCATAATCCTCCCGCGTACCCGCCCCGCGTGCGTCGCAGGACCAGATATGTTACCTGGCGAGACGAAAATAGTGATATCAATGTAAACTATTCATAGAATTTCTTTTCAAATATAATATGAGTCATTCATTTTTACTAAAGTACGAAATTTATTAAAAACATAACTTATCATACTTTAGCAGTAAATCAAGTAATCAATAGCAGGTGTTACTACCTAACACCTGTGGATTAGTAAATGCTTTTGTTTTACTGCTTTACAGCTTTAACTTTCTGCTTTACTGCTTTAGACTTTCTGCTTTAACTCATGTTTTACTGCTTTAACTCATGTTTTATTTTTTATTTTTGTTTTATTACTTTATTTATTATTTTCTATTTTATTTTGTTTTAATACTTTTGTATTTTTAATCTTGTAATTGTAAGAATACTCTGGATACCGTTCCCTGATACATGACATTTTTATTTTAAGTAAAATGTGTACGTAAATTTATTAAACCTTTTTATATATCGAGTTTAAGGAAGTAACATCGCGTTTTTATGTTTAAAGCATGTTATTCATAATCGTCAAATCTATAAATCATTGATACATCAATTTTTAGCATCAAATATATTTATCAAGTTTATTAAACATACATTATTTAAAAAACATATAATGAAATAAATACAATAGAACCTCCAATAAATTGGAATAATAAGGTGAGACATAGGTAAGACATAGTTTACACAGCTTCATTCATATATTTTTAAAAATAAGGGTAATATAATGATTATTCAATATAAAATTTAAGTTCAAAGAATCAATAATGTGATCAGTTATCGGTTTTTTGCTCTTATAAACGAAATCCAATGTCCTGTTGAGGTGATGTACCGAGGCAATGTATTGAATATGAAGCAGGTATCTTTCTCCAACTTTACAGAGTTTATTTCGTTAATAGCAAACACTCCTAAAAAGCGAGGTTCATTTTTAAACACCGATTTTATTTCCTCTTCATTCATCTTTAATAATTCAAAAGTACGATGCGTACTCTGTCAATTTCAATGAGTTGAGGATGCTCTAGATAGACCAACTACAGTGATGGTGATTGTACGATCGAACCAAAAAGAGACTTAGTCCTAGGGTGCCCTTTCAAATGTTTAAATGATAGGCGTTACATGCCAGCTGAAAGGTTCTCAGTAAGATCATAGGCGTATAAATTACTATTCTTTTCGTATTCTTCAAGATTTAAACCTGTCCCCTACATTGACATGATACAGTATTTGGCTATTAAGTCGTACAAAGTCGAGTAAGAAAAGGATAAGGTTCCGTTGTATAACATTTCCATAATCACGGTCCGTGGGCATCCAGTTCACATGTAAAACTGATATCCCCTCCTAAGTCCTAAAGTGTGAATTATAGGTGACTTTTATAGAATTTCCCGGAGTAGTCTTATGTTCCACAATTCCTAATTATTACTGTTCTGTGGTAAATTTCCCGTTCACAATGTTTAAGGATAGTTTGATACTCGCTAATCCTTATGACAATAAATATCTTGGTTCAAACTCTCTTAATAGGGTAGTTTGCTGTAGTAATTCAATAAGCGAATTTTCTCAATTTTCCAAATGACGCTGTGGTGAATATTCACCTTTCTGACATAGAGATAACCTCCAAAACTTTGAAAAACGGTCTGTCGACATGACAGCTGTAGCAGTAGGCTACGCTTTTTATTTAAGAGCAAATTTAGAAATTTGAACCGTGTAAAATGATCTAGTAATCTAACCAGATGGTTAGAATATTCTTTCTTGAGAGAAGATATCGCCATTAATGACGTAAAATTCAAAAGTATTGAATTTTATGATTTACTGCTTTCTCTTATATGTGCATCTTCATCTGAAACTGGTAAAAAATCCACATGATTGAGTGTGAGATTGTTTAGCTCGCTGATAATTTAACACAATGTTCCTATATGCTTCTATAAGGAGTAATTAGCCGCTGATTGCAGAGCCTAGTGAAGTTTTCCGTTAAGATGATCTCAACCTGTGAAAACATGTATAGCAGGAAAAATTTATTCTGTATATACTATATGGTCATCACCCGTAGCGAAAGATTGTACCATCAGTTTTGTCTAATTCGTTTTTACATATAGAAAACAACATTAGGAGGATCTAAGTATGATCAGAAGTGCCTGGAATATTGAAGCCTAGAGGGAAATCTGTAATTGTAAATTGAATGCAGAGGATTAAGTTGACTGATAGAGTTGGATTCGCTACCAATCTGTGTAGTGATTCATGTGAGAAAGATCCAATTCACTCTTACAACAATCAGGACTAGAAGGATGGAAGGAAGCATCTGTATTGTGCAGCCGCTGGCCCATAATGAAACATTTCATGAAAAACCTTACTTATATACACACATCGTATAAAAGTTATCAGTTAGTAATTAAATAGCAAATACATCAATACATTTTTTATTTAGAGTTTTTTTCCGCTTAGTCTTTTTCTTTATGACAATCTTCTTGGCCCCTCGACCTTGTCCTGACATTTTACGTCTTAATTTTACGCTTAACATCATCCAACATCTCATCTGAAACATCGGCAATACGTCTTTTTAATGCTGTACGAGGATTATTTCCTGCAGCAATATCTTGAATAGTATGCAAACCTGTTCTTATAGCTTTTTTACCTATATATTCCCCCCTTCCTGAGTAAAGGCCTTGCACTTCTCCATAGCTTGGCAAAAATCCACCAAGGCCATACCCCTCTGCATTTTTGTTCCTCTGAATACCCTTTCTTCGTCCATTATCACAGGAGTATCTTTTTTATACTATCTTTACACTGTGAGAGTATGTTAAGGAATGAAAGAATATATCTGACTACACTCTTATATATATACTTCATCCGTAATTACTGCAGTTGCTTCTTTCCTAATATGAACTTGCATAAACAATTGCGCCGTATTAAGGAAAAGGATTTCCTCTAAGCTCTTTATATGCTCACAGCGTTAACCAGAGTCAGAAATTTTGATCTATTTCAGACAGGTAGATATATGAACATGTAGGAATGTTATAACTTTACTCTCCTTGGGAAAATATACTACTCTTAATAAAGGAGCTTTAGTATTACCCACATATTGATGATCAATTATATTTGTATATACAAAAGCCATACCTGGATGATTGAGCATCTCGAATGGGGTACAGTATAATGCAATACTCGATCTGCTTCATCTTTTGTTCCTAGTGATCATGCGGTCTCCACAGATAGTATAACACTCTTCAACATAGTAGGGATAATCATGAAGTCATATCGCTCAACTCAGCCATCTACGTCTACGAATCTGTTTAGCGCTGCCATGGTGATCCGTTCGAGAAAAAAGCAGGTCGCGGTCTCCAGTAGTACCATTTACTCTTGGAACTAAACGAATTATACTTTTATCTCAATAGTACGGCAATTTCAGTTGGTATACCAAGTCCTTACACATATATACTAATATCAAAGAGAACGTTTAAAATGACTAAAATAGAGCTGGCACCGATTTAAAATATGACCTCCGCAAAGTAAGATTCTTCAAATGATAGTATCTTTGTAGGCCAATGCTTGTCGATTCATCTTTTTGGCAATTGTAGTCCTTTTCAGAAAACGAGTATTCTCCACTTGTAATATAGTTTCAACACATTCTATACTTCTGTACACCAACATCCAGAAAATGTGAGGCAAATTTTTCCTATTCACGTATTTAATATCATTTCACGATAAATCCTAGCTTCGTATTGCTCTTTCAAGTTAGTATAGGATTCATTACACACGTGTAAAATCCGGAGAGTTTATTATCAGTGATGTAATCCAAGGCGAGGCGACAGAAGACAGAGTTTATAAAAGGATTACCTCTCCATGATGATAATGACAACTGATTAATATCTTAACTTCACTGCTTTATATAATATCTAAACTTGGCAGGATATCCCTCCATTTCACAAGTAACTTGCTTATTTTTTCCTTTAACCTCTCTCCATCTCTCCTTTCATTTTTATATTCATGAGTTACAGGGATGAACCTTACTTTTTGTATTTCCTGTTATAAAATCCGCCTTTTATTTTTCCACCATTTAAATCTCAGATAATATTACTTTAAACTATCACGACTGAATGGTCGGATATTGTGCATTTAAAAACTCAGTAGTCCCAATCCGGATAATTTCATATCCTTTCTAAACTTTCTTTGTTCGAGATACTCTTTACATAGTCAATTCACTCTTTATTCCTGAATTATCTTTATTTTGTTTTTCCCTTTTTCAATGTATGAGGGTTCTAAGCGCCTCTAGTTTTGACATCTAAGGAGTCTGACTTATATTCTACTGTAAGACATCTGTTATAAGAAAGCCAGATCGCGTATATCACATATTTAAAAAGTATGTCATTTTAAGTAAAATACCTATGTGCATGCGCTCTTTAATAGTACGCTGGACTCTTTCAACTATAGCCGCTTTGTTTACGGAAAATGTATTTGTAATAAGCTTATACATTCTCCAGAAGCATTCTCCTGAAACTTCGCAACCCTGAATTCCATCCTGAATCTGTACCAAAATGATTTAGGTTTCTCCGTTCGTCCTCTATAACTTCAAGTACAGCAATCGGCAACTGTATAATGATCTTTACTTGTTATTGGCTTCAACCACAATTATCTAGATAATAGCGTCAATGGTAAAAAGTATATATTGAAAGCCTTCATTATAAGAGCTGTATTTAATCATTCGATAAATCTAACTGCCATATGCTATCGAGCTGCAGAGATATGGTTTTCCGCTTAGGAAATTTTTTTCTTACAAGTTTATGTAGAGTAAATGCCTCTTCACCCTCTCAAATATGCTTTTAATGCTTTTTCTCAATATTAGGAATACCTTAAAGCAAACCTTGTGAAACCCCAATAACTATTTGGTTCCTCATTGAAGTAATACTTAAACTACTCCTTCACCTCATGTTGTCTACTGAGCACACTGTAAGCGTAAAATATTATTATAATATATATATAATATATATATATATAATATATATAAATATTATAATATATATATATATATAATATATATATATTATATATTATATATATAATAATATAATAATATATATTTGTCACAAAAAATTGAATATAGGACCCTAAGGGATAATAGAAAGAGAAAAGATTTAAAAATAACATTTATTATACATCAAAATACAACTAAATAAATTGTTGATAATACATAATTACATTTAATCCAAAAATAGGTTTTTATTAAACAGGTTTCTCTCAAATCGTCCTCTGGTAACGACGTTTAATTTATCTGAAGCGTAAGAAGTGCCTGAGGAACTTGAATCAGGTCTTGGCGTAACGGGATATTATCTAAGTCTGGCAATTCGAGTTGTATTAAGACAAACTTCTGTGAAAAGTTTATAGTCTGAGTTCTTGTTTGATTATAATTCCATCCTTTTAACAGCCTTTCTCGTAAACGTGAGAGTATCACTAAGTAATCACAATATTGATCCTTTAACTATTTCATCATTAATTACGATCTGCCCTGCTCATTCAAAGTAATTGGTCTTTTAAAAATATTATATAAAGCTATTCCTGTTTTACGGCACTCTATTAGGTAAGCTCTCCTCTAGGACTATTTTTAAATTTATCTTCACAATTTTCACTTCCAAGTTTTCTTCATAGGATATCTACATTATCTGTGCTAGCGGATACGAGGGATGGATGTAGGTCATGTCTTTAAGAATCTACACATTTTGTATGGCATATTGGATATAGATGGCGTTTCTCATGACTGTTAAGTGTCTAATTTAAATATTTCCTGTACACTTTATTCTCGTATTTGGTATATGTTCAACTGTTAGGATCATATAAGCTATGAGGTAGAGGCTGCTGAAAAGATAATGAGTCGTTCACAATATAGGGATTCTGTTGGTGCAACTGTTGTTGCTGATGTGAAAGAGGTTGTAATGTAAATGCATTGGGCTGTAATATCTGCGTATATGGGGGTAGTGAATGATGAAACTGTGATTGTGGATTTTGCGCAGTGTGCGGCAATAACTGGCCATATTGAGGTTGTGATGAATCTGAGGAACTGAATTCTGTACAGATGCTGTATTATTATACTTCATTTTCTCATACCCATTATATGGAAGTACAGCAACCTTCTTCATTATGGGGACAACACTAGTTATTGATGGAGCCAATCAACGGAGAAGAGTAATGGCAGGAATAACCCTCCTCCTCTCTGTAGTAACTTCTTTTTATTTTCAGATTTTTTATTACGGGAGAGTTTTTAATGGTGTTTCTATAACGCCGTAGCTTACCTTCTGAAGTTTGTTTAAAGGAACATTTCCTTTATAAGGATTTAAACAGACTTCACACACACACTGGATGAATTTCTCATCCTCACTATTAGTTTACGTTTTCAGAAGGTTTCAGCTTTTTAAATTTTTTATAAGAGGTAAATACTTGCAACTAGGGCACTCATTATTCAGGTATGTATACAGTTTCTATCTCATAGGGAAGAATGTTGGTACGGAAGCAACACTCTGTGCGTGTTTTTGGGGTGAAGTTCAAACATCAAATAACCGTGAGGGATCGAAGTAACTTTTTATATCTTAAAACTCTTTTCTTTGAAGGAAACAGTGAGTTGCCAATACATGTAATTGACTCATTTCTCTTCTCGTGGCCAAACAACAGCAAAATACTGTTGTTTAAAGCAACACTTCGATATGCTTGCTGTGATGAAAAATACGTTTCTGCGTAAAATGAAAAACACAGAGATATTTAGATGGTGAGAAATAAACTTGAACGCTTCTGCTATGTTCCAAATCAAATTTGTGCCATTAACATCTAATACAATAACTTTTTGTGCCTTTATATGTCCAACGATCTAAATATCGTTAGCCTTCATGAATTTGAATCACAAACATCTTTATATTTTTAATTTTTCCTGATAAACTAGTAACACATAGTTATTTTTACAGGGGTTTGTCCAAAAATCATTTCCTTTTAAATATTTAATAATAGAAAGGTTTACCAAAACCTTGTTGGCCTAGCTACAAGACATGTAGCCGGACTTTGGAACGTAAATTTCTCCACATCCATACTCGTTAACGTGAAGTAAGAATATGAGATAATTAAAGCTGTAAAGCATAAAGTACATGGTTCAGTAAAATGTTCGTACAATTTTATAACACATAAAATGTTTAATTAACAGAAACTCCCCCCCCCCTGGTGTGTGTTTTTATCCTAACATTACAAATAAAAATAAAATGCGTTTAAGATGTTGGTTGAACCGAATGTGAGAATTGTTGAGAGGATTTTTGTTAAGGAGTGTGTAAGTGTTATTGTCATTAAGGAGATTGTTGCATTTAGAAATATAGTCATCCTTGTTCAAAATTACTAAATTCTGTCCCTTATCTGATCTAGTAACAACAATATTATGATTATTCTTGAGAGAAGTTAAAGCAGTAAAGAATTTCTTGGGTGTCGATCTAAGTTTTGAAGAGTTTAAAATACCATCCATCATAAGTCCTTTGATAAAATCATGATTGTAGTTGGAGTTTGAAGTGCGGCTCTTCCAAAGTTCAAAATCGGAGCAAAATTGAAGTAAG
>JABUQX010135592.1:0-5000 GCA_015478945.1 Trachelipus rathkii
ATATATATATATATATATATATATATATATATATATATATATATATATATATATATATATATTTTCTCTCTCTCTAAAAAAATATAAAAATATATATATATATATATATATATATATTCTTGACATCTATTAGAAAATAACCCAACCTTCCCCTTTCCTTACGAATCAAAATTGACATTGAGAATCGGAAGAAACTGACAATCCCGAGATCGGAAATATATATATATATATATATATATATATATATATATATATATATATATATATATATATATATATATATATATATATATATATATATATATATATATATATATATATATATATATATATATATATTTTCTTTATTTTTTACTCTCTCATATATATATATATATATATATATATGTAAAAATTTTCAATGTTATTCATGCTCAAAAATAATGCAAAATTGTATAAGAAAAGGTAATCGACTAAATCCTTCAGACCAAATGCCAAATAATTTCAACGCATGCAATGAGCATTATTGCATGCGTTTATTTATATGGTAAATTTGTTCTAAACTTTGATAAAAGAAACATTTGTAAAAAATTATTTTCAATAATTTCGATTCTTTGTTTTAAACTTAATTTAACTTAAAATTATTAATTAAAGAAAGTAAATAAATTAAATAAATAAATTAATAAATTAATATTTTTATTATTATTATTAGTAAATCAGTCTCAAAAGAAAGAGCTGCCATTTCTAGTTGGAAAATTTAGACTCAGAGAATGAAGTAAATTTTCATTTGAATTTTCTAATGATAACCAAATTAACATAGAATAACAAATAACTTATTTGAATGGAATAAATTACATCTTTTTCTATTGAAATTATTTTCTTAGTTATAAAAAAATTAGAAATGGGAATAAATATTTATTAGAATTTATTGCCAATAATTATAATTTTAAATAATAGAATTTGATAAGCTGAAATCTGTAGACATGCACTTGCATGCGTTCATTCAAGAAATATCCATCATTATATATATATATATATATATATATATATATATATATATATATATATATATATATAAATATATATATATATATATATATATATTTACATATATAAATATGTATATATATAACTCTCCTCTATATCTATATATATATATATATATATATATATATATATATATATATATATATATATATATATATATATATATATATATATATATATATATATATATACTGTATATGTATAAAAATATATATATATATATATATATATATATATATATAATAATATATATGTAATATATATATATATATATGCTAATAACTAACTATATATGTATATATATATGTAATATGGGAGAGCGAGAGAGTTGTAGGTGCAAAAAACGTATAAAGAGGTTTTTGTGTATTTTACAATTTTATGATAAGAAAAATCAAGTGATTAAATTGTTTTTTTCTGTAGTCATTCTTTATAAATTTACTAATTTATAGTGTTTTTTATTATCTAAAGCTAATTTCAATACAATAGTCTTGAGAATACCTTTTTTCCAATTACTGCTACAAAAATAACTGGTTTAAATGTTTATAAATTGGACACGTTATTTTTTTGTTGGATTTGGAAAAAATTTCACAAACGTAAAATATTTCCAATTTGATGTAGTTTTAATTTTTAAGCTTAAAAATTGTGTATATATATTTATATAGAGATATATATATATATATATATATATATATATATATATATATATTTAAATATATATATAAATATTATATATATATATATATAAATATATATATATATATATATATATATATATATATATATATATATATATATATATATATCATCCTAAAGAATAACTTTATATAAATCTTTAAAAAAACAAGCTATCCTATTTTGTTAAGGATCATGAAAAACCAATGTCACAGTTTCATAAATGACATTTATAATAAAGGTATTAGCTTTCATAAATAATAAATGTGTTCGAATGGTGTCATATGGGTTCGTATACATATGGAAAAACATCTTATTTGACTTATTATATCACGAAGGTTTCGATCCAGATTAAATTTCTCAAAGAAAGTATTATTCAATCTCCATAATATATATAAATATATATATATATATATATATATATATATATATATATATAAATATATATATATATATATATATATATATATATATTATATATATATATATATATATATACCCTTCATCATAAGAGAACGGTAGCAGCTTTAGCAAAGGGATGTTGAGGAAGTTAAGAATATTATAAATTGTGTTTGCAAATGGTCATTAAGGAGGATTCTGAGGTATCTCTCGCAGAATCGGTGTTAGAGCAGATGGTATTGGGGTTTGAAATTGAAGATAATCTATTGCACATGATGTATTCCCTTCGAAGTGACATCACATCGGATTCTTCAAGGTGCACCCGGGGGGACGATGGGAATGCTCCAGTGGAGATACGGATCGCTTAATTTTTAATGGGATCTAACGGGTGCAGTATAGTAGAGTTGGGGAGGCCTGACTATATACTACGCAGCCATAGTCCAGCTTTGATCAGATTAGGGCGATGTGGAGACGTAAAAGGGACTTGCCATCAGCATTTCAATATTATGAGGTGAGATGACGTAATAGGTTAAGCAGCGATAAAAAGTCGTTTCAGGAGTTTAAAGTGCGGTGCGTATGTTAGGTGGTCATCTAGAATAAGTCCTAGAAATTTTACTTCTGAAGTTACAGGAATAGTTGAAGCATATGAGGTTAGGTTCGCGGGAGGAAGGTAGCAGGTTCTTCGACTCCCGTTTTTCCTAAATAATACTTCCGAGGTTTTGGTGGGTGAGAAATAGAAGCCATGAGAGTTATCTCATTGTGAAATATTTTCAAT
This sequence comes from Trachelipus rathkii, assembly GCA_015478945.1. NCBI lineage: Eukaryota > Metazoa > Arthropoda > Malacostraca > Isopoda > Trachelipodidae > Trachelipus > Trachelipus rathkii. The sequence continues at coordinate 2,873 of JABUQX010135592.1, forward strand.
ATATAGTTGAATTTACCGTTCAAGAAATAACGGCCTTGCACCGGCAATGTATAGCGCTAGGTCATCAACATAGAGAGAAAAATTGACAAATAATAATACACTTAGAACACTGCCCTGCGGAATACCTTCATCCAGATTAAAGGGGAGCACCGAACCTGGATGAATCTGTTTGGCAGAAAACATTTAAAAAAGAGGGGGAGCTGTCCTCGGAAACCGAGTGAATGTAGTGCAAAAAAGAACCCCAGTTCTCCACGTTGAGTCATAACCTTTATCAAGGTCGAAAAAGATACCAATTACCATCCCACCAGTTGATAAAGCTTTCCGGATGTCATGATCCATTTTAACAGAGGATCCGTGGTCGAAAGATTTTTGTGGAAATCAAACTGAAGGTTTGAAAAAACCTGACGACTTTCCAGAACAGGGAGAAGGCGGCCTAAAGCCACTTTCTCCATTACTTTACAAGTATGAAGGTCAGCGAAATTGAATGTGGTTGTCTTAAGATCCTTCTCAGGTTTGGGAATAGGGATTACGAAAGCTGTAGTCTAAATAGATGGAAAAGAGGATTCGATCCAGATTCTGTTATACAGATCCAGCAAGAACGCTGGTGCAGAAGGGTAAATATGACGGAGCATAATGTACGAAATCATATTTGGATCAAGGTTACCGTCTTTGCTGTCCGCCAGTGCAGTTTGATACACTGCAAGTGTAAAAAGACGGTTATAATATATATATATATATATATATATATATATATATATATATATATATATATATACGGTTTATATATATATATATATATATATATATATATATATATATATATATATATATATATATATATATATATATATATATATATAAACTATTCAATTAAATACATAGTTTCAATTACTTATACAACGAAAACCATTCTGTTAAGTAAAGAGAATATCGATATGATACTAGAATATCGATAGGATACTATTCAAACGATATGATACAAAAACAATATCGATACGATACAAGAATATCGATATGACACTAGATTATCTATACGATACTACACAAACGATACGATACAAAAATATCGATACGATATAAGAATATCGATATGACACTAGCATATCGATATGATACTAGAATATCGTTACGGTGCCAGACAATCGATACAATACAACAATATCGACCCGACACAAATGTATCGATATGAAACTAGAAAATCGATACGATACTAGAATACCGATATCACACTAGACAATTGTTATGATACAAAATTATAGAAACGAAACTAGAATATCGATACGATACTAGAATATCGATATGATACAAAAATATCGATAAAAAACTAGAATATCGACAAGACAGAAGATATCGATATAATGCAAGAATATCGATACGACAAAAATCAGTAGAATTCATAATTAAAAGAAAGGCCTTCGCCCAAATTGCTATTGATTTGATTGTTTGATTCGTTTCTAAATTATTCAAATAATAAAAAATAAAGAATGAAAAAACGACAACAAATAAGTGTCATTTCCTGATGTATATTTACAAGCCATATAAGTTATTGCGCAGAAGTCAACTACGTTACCATGCTGTATATTATTATGTTGAATTTTAATTCTATTTACTATGTAAGTGGGATTTCTTTTGATTCGTAAGTGAACGGTACCTGGATCAATTCTAGATCGCTTACCTCAGTTATGCTTCACTGAGCTTAGATTCCAATAGTAGCTCTGAAGTTGTTGTAAGCAATGTACCTGAAAGGCCAGGTGTGCATGTACGCAAGCGTGTGGCATGAGAAACTTTAGCTGCATTCCTGCCCACTTATTGAAATTATGGATTAATGATATTTCATAAAATTATGGCTGACGTCATAGTTTTATGAGCAATACACATCTTTAATTACAAAAGCATTCTCGGAGTCAACGTTGATGCTTGTAAGGAATAGTATTAAGGACCTGAAGAAGTTTTCTTTTCAGCTTTTATAAATGTAAAAGTAAGAATAGGACAATTTGTCCATTAAAATTGATGAAAATTTAGTGAGTTCAGATAAGAAGTTGGTCAACATTTTCAATGCTTATTTTGCTTCAATGTTTACTGAGGAAAGATTGGATACTAGTTTGGATACTAATAGATCTGCTATGCA
>JABUQX010135592.1:7500-10000 GCA_015478945.1 Trachelipus rathkii
AATAATAATATATATATAGATATATAATAAAAATATTAAAAATGAATATATTTCTATTTATATATATATATATATAATATAATATATATATATATATATATATATATATAATATATATATATATATATATATATCCTTCTGTATATATAAATATATATATATATATATAAATAAATTAAAAATAAATATATATATATATATATATATATATATATATATATATATATATATATATATATATATATATATATATATATATATATATATATATACTCATATATATATATATATATATATATATATATATATATCTCATGCGAATGCAAAGAATTAATGTGGACAAAAGATCCAAATGCGTCACGAAAATTAAATCTTCAAGTCCAAAATAATTTAAATTTTAAATACAATAAAGATATAATACTTTAAAATTACGACAATTTAAACAAATATTTACAAAACCCTTGAAAATGAAAAAGAAAAACTACTTTAAAATTTTAACACTTAAAGTAATTATAACTTTAATATAAGGTTTGTTTTGTTTTTAAAGTGGCAATATACCTTCTTAAATGCCGTCCCGCTAATTTCTTTATAAGAAAACTAAACATCTATAAAAATAAGAAAGAAGACTTTCTGTCGTCACCGTCGTGTATGAGCTATAAAAAATACAACAAATATTTGATTAAAAAATCAGTTGCAAATTGTACGACACACCTGAAAGGACGAGACCAGTTGCAAGCGGATTATAACAGATATAAGCTGACTAATATACTAATATATACAACCGGATCTATTACAAGCGGAGCGTAACTGATTTAAGCTGACTAATATATATACAACCGGATCGTAACTGATTTAAGCCGACTTATATAAGCAAAAGGAAAAAGTTGCACACAGATTTTACACATATCCGGATCTATTACAAGGGAATTATAACTTATTTAAGCTGACTTATATAAACAACTAGATACGGTTACTCAACCGGATATTACACAGCCGGATACTTTTACACATATCGGGATCTATTAGAAGCGGATCGTTACTGATTTAAGCTGATTTATATAAACAATCGGATACCTTTGCAAACAGCCGGATACTTTTACACATATTCGGATCTATTACAAACGGTTCATAACTGATATATGCTGACTTATATAAACAGGATAAGGTTACTCAACCGGATACTTTTACACATATCAGGATCTATTACAAGTGGATCGTAACTGATATAAGCGACTTATATAAACAACCGGATACTATTGCACACAGCCAGATATTTTTGCACATATCCGGATCTAATCAAGGTGAATGGAGAAGGTTATACGTTAAACCTGACAGTTTAGATATTGGACAAGGTCGTATTATTACACACAAGTTTGTTAATAATAATAATAATAATAATAATAATAATAATAATAATAATAATAATAATAATAATAATAATAATAATAATAATAATAATAATAATAATAATAATAATCCATCTTTCTGCTCGACGAATTCTTCTACTTCATTTGGATGTAATTATGCAAAAAGGAACCAACCCATATAACATTAAAAATACAAATGAAGGTAATGAGGGTTGGTTCAAACAATTTTAAATCCTTCGGTAACTTATATGTTTGTTGGTTCTATTTTGCAAAATGTAGTTTTAACTTTTTACTACACTCTTTACACTACACTACATTAGTATAAAATATCACTTTTTTTTTTTTGCATAACTACATTCAATTTTAATTGACCTTGTTAAAACGAAACTCCAGCCTTCTTCTGACATTAACTTCCTTGCAGTTATTCTCATGATTACAGAGAAATATTAATTTGCCATTCATCTAAATAGGTCGTCTAAAATCTTAAATTCGGAAACTTTACACTTAATGTGTTCTACATTCTTGTAAAGGAGTGGTTCGTCTTTGAATGGAGTACTTGTCAAATACCATTGTCTCTCCGACTTTCGACCGTAGATCAAACTGCTACTGATATAATTTCGTGTAATCGCACGGAGAACATTGGAGTACATAGGGAATTTATCGGGGGAGGGGCACGATCCCTTTATCTGAGAATTTCAGTAAGTCTGTTAGGAATTTTAATTGACTAAACAAATTCCTGTGTGGCCAGTTGGGAATCTGGGATTCTTTATCTGAGAATTTCACTGTCTGTTATGAATTTTTTTTAGTAAACAAATTTCTAGGGGGGGGGTCAGTTGGCAATCTGGCACACATGCCCCCCAGTTATGACTATGAAGAATAGGTCTCGAACACACTTCCTTCCCCTATTTTTTACAAACAAATTCGTTTCAATATTATTAAAAATACGTGTCGAGGATTGTCGACCCTTAACTCTGAAGATGATCTGTTTATGGCATTTACTCTGGTGGGTGTAAAGGTATTTACTTTTATTCCAGAGTTGCGGAGCCGGAGCCGGAGCCGGAGCAGAAATAGGTTTTAGGATGGAGTCGGAGCTTTTTTTTACTGTAAAATAAAGTTATTCGGAGCCGGAGCCG
>JABUQX010135592.1:15000-33021 GCA_015478945.1 Trachelipus rathkii
TATAGTATTATATATATATGATACTATATATATATATATATATATATATATATATATATATATATATATATATATTATATTATATAATATATATATATATATATATATTGCTTTAATAAAGGAAATAAATTAATCTAACATTGATAGCTTTCAAAATACATAAAAGATATGAGTTGCATTTATGATAAAAATTAACGTCTCAACACCATCAACAAAATAAATTGCATAAATCTCATTTAATATTATTAGTCTATGAACGAACAACCCATTGAAAGCAGTTTTTGTTATGCTTTCTTCCTCCCCCTAGAATTGAAAAGGTATGTGTTGAGCCTTTTCAGAGTAGGGAAATATTTTTTGGAGTGCACGCTTTGAGTTTGATGTAAATGGTAATATCCTTACTAATCAATAGTAACTGTACATTTCAAATTTATATTTGTTAAAATTTTGTTAACTAATTGTATTATATTGTTATCGCTTTCAAGTTTGTTTAAATTGAAGATTAGTAAGGCAATGGTTTAAAAAATCATCTAAGAAATATGACTGCATTGCAGCAAAGACCAATTTCCATTTTACATTTCTTTCTCTATGAGGCATTTTCATTTTCTTCATTAACAGAAACTGCAGAAGTTCTGTTACAATATATCAAAAAGAAAAAAGAATTAATATTTTCAATGAATAGATGAGCTTGAAATTCTTTCAAAACAAACATCACGTTTCCAATGATTAAGAGCAGTTGCTGTCACTAATTATGGAGACTACAAATGTAGTAACATAGATGGAGAATATTTGTAATGTTAATGAAAGTTGAGATCATTAATTAAACTTATAACAAGTTTCATTCTTGATTAAAGTTCCAAAAGTAGTTTTTTTGAGTAAGGCTCGCTTCTTGATCCATTCGTGCTCGCTCGAGTCGTCCCGCCCCACCTGTTAAAAAACCCGCTAGAATGTTAACAATACCACGATAACTTTTCAAAGGTCATACCTCTGTTTCCCGATACTGTTGAGTGAAGTTTATTCTAACTTTGTTCTGGGAAAATCTTGTCCTACTTTTTTCATATTAAATATATGTAGTTCTGCCTGGCATCTACAAATAGTATCTAGTTGCATATCGCGTGCTAACTAAAGTTTTTTATCGCGTGTACTATCACATGGAATGAACAGCCGCAATGAGTATATAACGCGCGCTTGGATATTTTTAAACAGTTTTACAATCAGCTTCAGGTCTTAGAACACAATTTAATTCCTAGATGATTCTGCCCGCATCATAGTTTACCTCGTTGACCACTTAAAAGTCCTATTTTTTTTTTTTCAGCGTTCGTAGAATTCCCTACCGCTAGAATTAGGTAATAATAGAGAAATCCAATACAGCAATAAGATCCAGCATGTGCGCCTTCGAGTCTGTTCCTTCAGTCAACTTAATATTTATAAGAATACTTGCTCACTGCAAATGTTCAACCTACACAATCATCCTAAATAGGTCGTCAATATCCTAAAAAGGTCAATATAACATACGCAAATATGACCAAAAATAAATTATAGGCTGTACATGCTAACCACGCGACAATCCGTGATTCAATTTATTGTCGCATGGGAGCTTACACATTAAGTTTATTTTATTAATTTTTTTTTTTTTAGACACTCCGCTCAGAATGGTAACCCCTCCATACGGACTGAAGCCCGGGATGAAGAAGGCGAGCGAAGGGACCTAGGGGTGGAATTTCGGTAAATCTTCCCTCCTCCATCAACAAGTGTTGCGGAGTTTACATCAACTCCATGATCCCCTAAATCTCCATCCCCTCGTATTTACAACGACTGTGTATCTACAGGGGACGAACTGATGCACTCACTTATATGATAGAGTTCTTATGAACATCTGGCGGGTTAACGTGCCGGAGAGTCTTCGGAAAGCTTCCAGCCCCGAAGCAAACATGGACCCAGCCACGCTATCGCACCGGCAAGAAACTGCTAAATAGAAACCGAAGAATCCGCCAGATCGCGGTACTTGCCGTTCCATCAAGCGCAGCTTCTAGCAGCTGATGAGACTTCAACCATTTTTCAAACGCGCTTCAACAAGGCTATGCGACGGTCCCCTCGCAGTCGCCCCGGATTGTGACCCCAGCATCGAACTCCGATAGACAGGCTCGTCTTGAAACCACGCGCGCACCCACACTCTTTCAAATAGCAGTGGGCACCTTGTAGTAGTAACGAACCTTTTCAAAGCTTCATTGAAATTGCAACTACCCCATATGGTAAGAACTCTTTACTCCATATAAGGGCGAACGACACCATTTGTAGATGCATAAATGGCAAATTGTCGAGCTTCTCACTTATTCTCCTCTATTTCCGCTTGAAAGTATATCTATCTCACTTTTTTCTGAAAAAAATTAAAAAAAAAATTTTCCCCCCTTAATGAATATTAAAAAAAATAATAATCTTTACAAAAAATATTTTTAAAAAGGAACTTTTGAATTCTCTCCGGCAATTTCATCATTCGGAGGGTTCGGTGCTATATTTAAAGGTTCAACATTAAACAGAGCTTTAAATAAATGAAGATATATTGCTATTAAGTCAGCTTTTTACCAAAAAATCCTGGAGTAATTCCTCAACAATCAGTGTAGCCTAAATAACATTTTTAATTTTTATAAAATCCATACTGAAGCAGAGAAAGCAGCAAGACTCCACAAACGATGTAAATTAAATACGAAATAATATCTCAGATTTTAATGTAATTTTCAGGACAGATTTAATGATAGTTTAAATGAAAGAACATTTTCGAACGAAACTAACACAACCCTGCCCTCTTCAGTAAATTTATAATCATTGACACTTTCAATCCACAAACGCATTAAAACTGCATCCCTAATAACGATGGGAAAATAACTGTCGATGTATTTCATTGAGTATTCCCTAATATAGGAATTTCTTCAAAAGCAATACATAACTCAATAGTTTTTATAATTGCTTCCTTACATTCCTTTGACATGTAATGAAGTAAGCTGGAAACAATTAAATAGAAGTTGTTGAGATGCATGGGAATTTAATATGATTATGGTATTAAATGGGGAGTTAACGGGAATATTAATGGGATTCAATAGGGAAAAAAAAAAAAAATTTATGGGAAATTAATACTTTGAATACAATAAATTAGAAATTTATTGGAATGGAAAATAATGTGCATTATACTGGATTAATTGGAAATTGAGCCAACGTTAAATTGGAAACTTTTCCAATATCGTGATGGCTTTTTTGATACCCCTTGGTATCAACCGTATCGAATTAAATGTTTATTGTTAATGTTTAATTTCAACATTAATAATAAAAATAAATAATAATAATAATATAATAATAAATAATAATATAATAATAATAATAATAGATAATAATTAAAATTTAATAATAAATAAATTATGTAAAAATTAATAATACCTAATAATTATAATAATTATAATCTTAATAATTTTCTAATATTTATTTGTTTATAACATATTCACAAAATTTATCTTGACTTATATATTAATTAAATTTATATATATAAATTATAATTAAATATATATATTATATTATATTAATTATAAAATTTATATTAATAAATAATGATATATTATATAATATAATGAAGTCTTGATTATCATATACAATAAATACTGTAATTAAATTAATAGTTATATATATATTATAATATAAAATATATGTAATCAATATGGAGTTGTATTAGTAATACATTTATATATATAATTATATAATATATTATTATTATTATTATTATTATTATAATTATTAAATATAAAAAAGTTAATTTAATATTAATATAATTATATATTTATATTATATAAATTTTAATTAATTATATTAAATTGATTATGGTAAAATATTAAAAAATTCAAACTAATTAATAATAAAACTATATAATAATTTAGATACCGGTTTTATTAATGGAGGATATAAAGGGTTAGTAATCAAAAACCTGTCCAAATCCACGTATACTCGGATAAATGGTATACCTCAAATTAACACGGCACTTGCACCAATTGGTATCTCACCAAATTACCATCCATTTAACTTATGCAGCAATCCATATTTGTTGCAAAATTTTTCAAATATCAATCCGTTAATTATTTCCTACCTATCATATATGGGGAATTTCTGATGAATGTCACCTAGTGTCAATTCAACTCCTGCAATCCCATTATACTTTATGTCCCAGAGTATCAACTCTGCCTATTCTAATTCCCGATTTAATTGCAATATAAATTCCCATTCATCAACAACTCTATTATTGGTTCAGCACGAGTATTACTTCCTCATTACTTGTTATCGAAGGGAACATAGTGAAAAAGAGAATACAAAATAGACTATGGAATTATATGGTTTATGCTGATATTTGCTTGAAAATTTCTGAAATTCCCCCTTATATTATACTTTTTGACGAAAATAAATGGGAAACATCAGGTAGTCACACATAGTTTATTTATTCATATCGAGTTATATTAGGATGATATATCTTAGTTATTAGATTATGTAAAAAGTATTGTTAATATTATTATACTTTCATCCTATATGGCAAGGTGTGGAATTATCATTATTATAATAACTATTATTATTATTTCATTTACCATTGAAATTTTATATTTAATAAAATTTCATGAGATATTCAATTTAATAAATTTTATTATTCCATCGGTTAGTGGAGGTCACCTTGTCTATATTTTCTTCTCCAGTATGTAGTTTTATTAATATAAAAATATAAAATGTTATATTTGGCTATGATTCTGGAGTTTCGCTCTGTGTGTTGCAGTCATTTACTTACCAGATTTTTATGGTAAATAATAAGCTTGAACTTAATAGCAATATATCTTCATTTTAATTAATTAAAGTATTTTATTATGTTATTGACTTATAAATAAACACTACATTGGCCTGCATTCTTGTCTTTTTGTCTACCTATAGGGTATCAAGTGTCCCCGCCACGAACGTATCCCCGTGGAGGATTATATAGGGAAATATTCAAAAAGTCATTACCTTATATTTATAATAAAATCAATTTTTTTAAGATTCTTTCAAACACATATAATATGTAAATATTCTGGCTTGATTATATGTGTGGAATCTCTCTTTCATTTCGCACAATATAAAAGTCGGGAGAGAGGAGTTATTGGTTAACTTTTACACGGGGAATTCATACAAATAATAATAAAATGCTCAATTTGCCAGTATATTATTATGCTCTACATAATGGTTGTCAGTTATCGCTATAACCCTTATTGGGAGTAAAGGATGATTTTATCTTAAAATTAAATTTACTCCCGATCCAGATTTTCATAAAACATGAAATACTATTGATATAGCCTTTATTGAAAACGTCGTACTAATCTAACAATTAAGGGTGGCTGCTATTTAGAGAGGTGGGTATGTGACGGCGCATAGATAGATAGTGATATATAGGGTTTTTTTCAAGACGAGCTGTTACCAATCGAAGTATAGATGTACCTGTGAGTCTTACAACTATAACCGGGGCGACTTGGCAGTAGGTATACGTATCAGCATGCTCACTTGTGATAAAGACGTAGTTATGAAAATTAATGTGTATTAGATCTCATAATGCTGTCATAGAAGTTAGCTCAGTACTTTGAATTAGGATTAGTGAATAAGATCATAGTGATACTGAGTGAGCGAATATGAGACGGTTTTGTGCGGCTCTAGATCTAGCTCAGTTTCACTCGTTTGAGTGGGTGTGAGAATTGAGGGATAAAAAAGGTTTTTTTTTTTATCTGTAGTGTAAATGAGCTATTGTACACCTTAACGAGCGCATCGACATCGAGGAGCCTTCGTTGCTCTCCTGAGAGATAACTTGCCTAAACACTGGAACCAGTCATTTTAATATACCCTTCATAAGGTTATCATTAAATGAACTTCCTTTCATATATGTGTATAACTATAAAGTTTCCCCTGATTAAGATATTACTATATCAATAGTCGTGTTTAATATACGTAATGGAGATATGGAGATTATTTATAAGGGTTATCATGGGTTGTGTAACTTACCGTGAGCTAATTTTAGGTTAGATGGGTAATAGGTAGGGATAGATTTACTCACCCACTATGAAATATCTCGACACCCTTCTGGTCTCCTTAGTCTATGAGCCTCTTTACTATATTCCGGAGCTTTCAGTCGTATGGAGGGGTATTAACCATTCTTGATAGTGAGGATGTGGATTTTATTAATAATAAAAAAAATAAATAAATAAAATATACAAAACTAGCCTAATTGTATTGTAACCTACCGATATGCAATAAATAACTTATTATAAGGCTTGTAGTGGATGTGATATGTATTAAGCAATTATGATAACTACGTTAGGCTTATAATTATTACTTTTGTAGGTAGTATTATTGGCGTAAATGGGTATTATTATTTTGATTCTCTTGTTAGGACGGATAAGTAAGGTAAGAATACCGCGAACTCTAATGAGGAATGTGGGAAATAGCAATTGTATGTAACATTTTGTTGCATGAGCCATGTAACCCTTGACATTATTAATAAACACTGATTGAGAGTCTGCCGACTGGACTAGACTCGATAAAGATTTTGTTGCCCATGGTGGCGTGCGAAGCAAATATTCATTGCTCTGTTCAAGTTGTGCTAACACATTATATTTAATAGCCAATTAAGTCATCTAGCGGAAAGAGAAATAATTATACGTAGCACAGTTTATGTGTCTTGAATTTATATATATCAATAGAGGTAGTTCATCTTTTTTAAATATTTGGTATACGGTAATCTGAATTAGAATTTATGGGCATAGAATTAAATCAGAATTATTAATCTTCGAGTATAAGATATATTAATGTTTCTAGAGATAGTGTATTGGTATTTAACTATCTAGGTTTAAAATTATAATTTTCTCATGCGGCGTTTTTATATTTAACTCTTTTAAGTCTGTGTTACAACATCTTACATGTTAAGTACAAGCATTTTATTTTTATTATTTAAGGTTAATATACAGTCAACAGCTTCTGAATAGGAGAGAACTAAAGTTTGCATTCTTTATGTTTGTTAGATTGGGCCTCGAGGCAACGACCGCTAACTATATTGAATCAGACTATAATGAGTTAGGGAAAGGATTCTTCAGTAAGACCAGAGATCTATAGTCTCGGTTAAATTTGATCATACATCTGAACACGTCAAACCGACACGTGAAACTCGGAAGTTTGATAATACATCTTGAAGGTTTGCATAATTTAAATTTCAATGTGCAAACTTTCATAGGTTTCCATGTTCTGTTAAATATGAAGGATCTAGATGTAATATATTATCTTGAAGACCCTCTCTGAATAAATGCCCTATGAGAGTCGCAGCAAACCTGCCGACGTGCTGAGATATGGATCTACCGAGACTTATTAAACCTTCTTGCAAAAAACCTCCTTGTTGAGGACGTTTTGGAAATTCAACAACCAAGCATCTCGTTTTCCTGGCTATATTAACTACTATGTATTAAAAATATTTGCGTATCCTCCAGAGCTTTTTATTCCTAGAGCAATTAATTTTTATGTATTTACACATAATTAAATAAAAGCAAGAACAAATTGTGATGTACTCTCCGGCTCCCACAACTTTGTAGCTTCAATATGATTAGTGGAACCTCACGCACTGCTTCTTGGCAGAGCGTCACAGAACTATTTGGACCTGACAACGCGGTGATGTAGTGGCTTCTTTTAGATATAAAGTAAACTATAAAACCAAGATAACACTTACAACATATCTGCATATATACAGAGTCACGATTAATCCATATTTGTGTAAATATTTTTCAAACCATACATTATTGAAATGATTAACTCTATATAATAACATGAACTAATTACTGCATGTTAACTCCACTATGAGTTAATCGAAGAACATGCAAACTCGTCTCTCTTTTGAGTTATAAAGAAGTATAAGTACTGCATAAAAACAAGTAATGATAAGATATTATGATCACCATAAAATAGCTCTTCCATATTACAATGGAAGATATATATTTTTTTTAGATAGATATTATATTATAAAATACTTCTAGTTTGACTTTGACTAATTCTTCACACACCGTAAAGTACAGACTAACGCATTGCATCGAATAAAGCTCAAGTCAGCTGACATAATATATTTTTAAGAACCTCTTATATTACAAAATATAAAAAATTTGATTATTTGAAAATAATACGGAGTTTTCAAGATTTGGATATGTTATAATGGATTTATAAAACACATTTTAAATAATTACTCTCAAATTCTTCAATACCGCGTAGCCAAACAATACTCACTAAGCAAATTAAACCCATTAATTTTCTCTTTACTCTGCAGTGAAGAGCTGAGACTCCAGTTGGCATAAAAGCGCTCCAACACAATACCTTTTTCTCCCTTCTAAGGCGAGGGAAGACAAACAAAAAGACAAAATCTGCGCATCACACAAAACTGGCTTTAAATGGGATGTTCAGTCATAGATAGCACAATAAATAATAAATGAAGGAAACTCATATAATTTTAATATTATTAAGCCTGGTATAGATTGAAAATTAGTATCAGTACAGGTAGAAATAGATTCCAAGGAAAAAGATAAATTGAAAAAAGAGCAATTATTTTTGATATAACAAATGAAAAAACAGCAAAAATATTTTAAATAAAAATTTCTTCTCTATATTTTATTTTGTATATTTATGTTTTTTTTTTCTTGTAACTAAAATTTTATTTAAAGGTTGCTCAAAAAAATTATTGATTTATTTTAGTTTAATCCTTTTTTATTTTATAATACGGTAATAATTATATTAATTATATTAAATTATACATTTAAAAATTTGTTTAATTACAAATTATAATTAGTATTTACTTTTATACTCTTAAAGTCCATGTGCATAATTAGCTTATTATTAATGTATTTATTATTTCCACTGTTTTTTATATTATATATTATATCGTATTATTATAGATAAATAATTATAAGAAAAAATGTAATCAACTTTTTATTTATTTAACTGTCGAAGTATTTGCTATAAAAATATATAAAATAATAGAATTATTTTTTTTTTATTTGAGGATTCTAATGAATATCAAAACTTATATTAGGAATAATTACCCACTATTATAGGATAAACTCTTAATATTTATAGGTGATTAAAACTACCTATTATACTACCATTTAGGGATTATATCACTTATATATATACATATATCAGTTATATATGTAACCTTAGTAATACCTAATAAAATATTATATGTACCCTAGCAAAGTATAAAATAAATAACCCTTGTATATTTTTAAAATAATTCTCCTCAGTTTATTTAGAGTTGCAGGGAGAGTGAGTGCCTACCACTAGGAAGATACATAGACTAAATTAATTCGGGTCCGCGGCAGGAACCAGGAATTAGTACCGGAATCACAATTAAAAAAATATAACGGTTCTGGAACCGGTGGACGATCTTCTAATGAACTTGTCAGTTTAGGACATAGTATGTACCTGAAGATAATGTGAAATCAATCATGAAGATTTCCAGTATTAGTAAACGTTTCTTTCAATGCTTATACAATCTATAATATTATATTATATGTATTAATAATTATTTAGAGGTATGTGTGGTAGTGCTAGTTGGAGCATGACATACTATTTTGAGACTGTGTGGTGCAGTACATAAAATTCGGTGCACGTCAACCTTACTTTGAATCTTATTTTATTTATATTTAAATACATTTTTTTAACTGATATTTTTATTTCCATTTCTCTTAGAAATATTATTTTTTAAAAAAGTTAAAATTAACAAAAAAACAAGAGAAAATTATTATATTAGTAATTGGTAATTTAATAATTGTGCAATCAGCATTTTCTTTATAAATTGTTTTAATATTAATTATGTATGATAATTTATGAGGGGTATCCAAATAGTATCAAATGTAACAATAAAATATAATAACTCAATATGAGAATTAGTGATATATTATTCAAAAGAAAACAATAAATTTATCTGAAATATATATATGAATATATATTAATAATATTTATATTATATATTAGTATCTGTATATAATATAATTATATAATTATTAAATATACTATATCATATATTATATTATAATAATATATATATTAATATATATATATATTATAATATATATAAATATAATAGATTATAATAATATTATATATATTATTTTATTTATTATAAGGGTTATACATATATAAGACCTCACAATTATTAACAGGGTCTCATAAAGCTCCATATTACAATAAAATAGAATAGGTAATAAGTGTTGATTTATAAATATATAATAATATATATATTTATATATATAATATATATATATATATATATATTAATATATATGTATATTTTATAATTAATATTACTAATATTATTAAATAATATTAATATTATTATATAATATATATATATATATTATATTATTATATATATATATATTTATAATATATATAGTATGATTATATATATAATCAATTAATAATATAGTACTATGAATGTTAGTCATAGTATTATAATAGATACTTTCTACATTGCATAACAGGTGTTCATTATAAAAATTAAAACTATGTGTAACATTAAATACATTTAAAATAATAATATATATAATTTAGGATGGCTAATCAGTCATTAACATAAATTATTAATAGGATGATTGAATTATAGGTCCATTAATATGATATGATACATAGATTTGGATATGGTCATAATGGATATAACGCTACCACTATATGAAATAAATGATGATATAGATTAATAAATAGGATGACATACAGTAATTCATGGAGTCGTAAATAGATGAATAGTTATTAAATTCATGTATTATATATAATTGAATTGATTATTCATTGAAAATTCGTTTTAATGGGATAGATTGAGTTGTTGATATTTAATGCTTCATCTATCATTATAAATATTAAAATAATATAACAGGAGGTGTTGAATGATCTTATTCACACATAATTAATTAATAATCCTCTTTCGATAGTTAAGGTTGAGCAAAGACCACTTATTTATTAACTATTATGTAAAAATATTCATATTTTGTTCTCATGAGTGTAAAGGGTAGTAATATATATTATGTGATTAATTATGTATTCAATATAAAAATTATTTATTGTGATATATTTAGGTAACTGAATAGATATTTCTACTTATGGTATTATTATGAATACAGTTGGATTAATATACCTTAATTATTTTTCTGAGTTCGACAGTCGATACATGTGTAAGTATCTTTTGGAAAGTAGTATATTTTCTTTATTCAGTAGATCATAAAATATAATTTTTTAGGCTACTTCAAATAATATTATCATTTGGTAACACTTACAAATTCAACAAGCTATAATTTCTTTCAATGATAATCATTAATATAAATTTTTATTGTGGTCAAATTGTAGATTTTTATTAACCAGTCCATTACACGCTAAACGATTATATGGGTAGTAGATCCAGTGAGTGACTCACGTAGATAGTTAGACAGTGTCCAACATTGACACGTTACAGATACAAGTATTGTTTCTTAAGTTTATGTACATGGAGGTAGGATATAAAATGATAAGTTTATTTTGTAGACAGACGATTGTTACGGTCACCGTTTCATTTAGTCAGTAAATATCATTTGGTAGAGCTTTCAACTTTAGATGTTTAAGCGGAAGAAAATTGAAGTTTTCCTAAGGTGTTCCCGTTAGCATAGTAAGGAATTAAGGTTCAATTATCACAACAGTTTATAAGTGAAGTATGTAAGCAGGCCTTAGGTGACTATAAGACGCCTATAACGAGTCATATTTTATTTTCGTATTAAACGAGTACCTTCATCTATGAGCTAAGCCTGAAGCGTTAATGACAACAAATTGTGGACTCTAATGTAATACAATTCCATTTGTGTGCAATTTTAATATAACAATTGAATACACATATTATTATCGTATATATATATAAATATATAATATAATCTAATATGATTATAGTAATTAAATTTTTAAATATATAACTTTATTTTTAATAATTATTAAGTATTTATTATATAAATTCACATAACTTCTTTATATAATATATTTAATTTATTTAATTCAGTTACCCCTAAATAATAATACTAGTAACAATAATAATATATATAATATTTTATTAATATATATACCATTATTAATATATATTAATATTATATTATTAATATATATTAATAATTTATTATTTGGATTTTTAATTATTGAATTTAATGGAGTAATCTTTATACTAATTATTATCCTATATTTTGAGAAATTTGAGTAAACTTTAATTTATATAAAATAATGTAAGGTTAAATAATAATCACACGTATGTAATAACTATACAAGGCTATCACAATAATTTATAATATTTTGTTAATAATAAAGAGGCTATTCACTAATGTCAAAAATAAATCCCATTCACAGGATAATATTTTTATAATTAGATTCAAGTCATTAGTTAAATTACGATTCACCGTGGCCGGAATCACGAGAAAAATGCCGAGTGGATATACCTCATAATTAATATAATATATATATAATATATATATATATAATATATATATTTATACTATATATAATTAATATATATATATATATTATATACTATATATATGAGAGCTAAGAGTATGTATGAGTAGATTGAGATGAGAGATGAATGAGAAGAGAGAGAGAGGAGTAGATATGATTTAGTATGCTATATATATATATATATATTATATATTTCAGTATAGAGTGATATGTAATGAGAGACTTGTGGATGAGCAAGGTGTATTGAAAGGAAAGATGTTATGAGAGTAGAGATGGTATGACTCATAGAGAGAATTGAAGAGAGATTAGGAGGAAGAAAGAAGGAGCAGAATAAGAGAAAGAAATGAACGAGTAGACGAGCCTATATCTAATAATCAGAGACGTAACTTCCTGACTGAGATTACTTTCTACCTAACAATAGTACAAGCTGCTCTAAGATGCTAAACGAATGTTAGTTATAATAGGACTAGTACTATGTGATTAAAATAATATAGGGTATTAACACTAGTTTATAGAATAACAAATAATAGTCCTACATGGAAATCGAATATTATTAATTCATAAATATATAGTATTGAATCAATAAATATAAATATAATATGTCAGTATATATGTATAAATATAACTGACGTATATGATCATATCATATATAGTGTGTAATAAATACAGACTATTTCAAATATGCCTATAAGTTAATAAAACCATTGCAAGTTTCAACGAAAACACATGGAACCTGCTTCTACTTAGCTATTATTATTATTATGCCTAGTCCGGAATATTTAGGTTGAAATTAGTAAGGAGGTGATAGTATATAGCATCTAGTATGATTAGTAAAAAGTTTAGGCTATATCCTGTAAAATGTTATATGACTTGATTTTTATATTCAATATCACTTAATTTGATCATAATATATTACTAATAGAAATATTTGATATATATTATTTAACTATAACCCATGGACTGTGTTTACGACAATACGAGGGGTCGAACGGAAATGTATTGCACCGGTATATATATCTTAACCATTGAGTCACCAATTAACATAGCTCGTTTTGTGTGCACTCATAAATAAATAGTTGTGACATCCATGCGCAAATAGATAACTGAGTTTCTCATTATAGCATTTATTCGTAGGTTAAATTGAGTTGACAGAATTAGAGTGCTAAGTGAGGTTCATGATGTGATTCTATTGTAGGCTTTATTTGTAGTTCCGTAGATACGCTGAACGTAGCTTAGCGTCACTGTGATGTATCATATCCTTCATAGCTAATACAGGTAAAGTAGTATTAAGTACTCTGTAAGCTATATCATGAGGTATGATTGACTAGGTCTTACTAATATAATTAGACTAATCGTTATAGTTATGGATCATAATAGATTAAGGTTAGCTTATATGAATCAGTATGTATAGCCTAATATATAGTATACTATACATACTAATTATAATAGCAGATAGATTATGAATAATAACTTAGAATAATCTATGAAATAAATGAAAGAGTATGGTGCCAAGAGCAATATATCCTAAAGACTCGAGAGTAGATACACCACTGGCATGCGCATATGCAGTTCGATAACAACTATAAATACTAAAATATTGAATCAATATAATCATAAACCTAGATAAAGTAGGCTTATATAACAATAGCAATATGCACTCTATTGCGTTACAATTGCTTAATGAGCTACCTAGTATATTATTTGGTATAGAGTATATTATAGATAATTAAGCTATGTATTAATAATAGATAATAATATACGATAGTGTGTAAGGCTAGGAATAATAATAATTACAAAGAAGTATAATAATATATATAGTATATAGTAATATTATATAATATAATATAAACATATATATATAATATAAGATAATTATATATAAATTAATTATATATATAATATAATATATAATAATATAATATTAAATAATTATATGAATTACATATTAACATAATGATATCGCGAATAATGCCGAGGTATATTTTACCATTATAAAATAAATGGCACATTCACAAAACAGATACCACAAAACATAAAGGCGAAAAAGTTCTCAAAGATAACGATCATTCTGCGAGACGCCTACGAATAATGAATATATAATATAAATTATAATATTATTAATATAAATAGAATAAATAATAAATATATAATATAATTATATAATAATTAAATCATAATATATATAATATAGATAAATATATATAATGTTATAATAATTAATAACAAATATATATAATTATAATTTATATATATAATTATATATCATAAAATAATAATATATTAATTAAATAAATTAATAATAATAATTAATATATATTAAATATATATATATATAATAATTAATATAATATACATATAGATAAATGATACATGTTATAATAGATATAGTGATATATTGATATATTAGATAATAATTAATACTATATAATATCATAATAATATATATATATAATTATGCTACTTATGACAAACTCAAATATAAATATTATGTATATATTTACTAAAATATCATAATTATGTTGAAAAGAATTACAACTAATCATTTTTATTAATTTTTATATAATATAATGTTCTTGCGTGGGTGTGTGTAGGTGTGATGTAGTGATTAGATTAAATTTGAGATAATAAAGCGGTCACCAACTTACAATTACATTAACATACGAAATACTAAAATTATATAGTGTTTGTACGGGAGCATTACTCTAACAGTTCTTTGTTTTAAATTACTATAAAGTTTTTAATAATAATAAAGTGAGATGATACGTGAACGATTTTTGTACTGAATAATCTGAATGTACTTTTTTTTTTAATATTCAGGGTAATTTTATTGGTTTCTTATAAGATAAATATTATTAATGAAGATTGTAAATAAATGTTGGAATTACAAATATTTATTTATTAATTGCAAAATACTCATTATTTCAAAATAATGTTATTGCTAATATGCCAGGTAGTACCCTAACATGCGAATCATATATGATGCGACAAGAGCTAGTCCGGTAGGTAGAGTAAACATATAGCTATTGATTGCTATTAATAGTTTAAATAATAATACCATGAACAAATAAATCATGTTATTTTTTATAATTGTTTTAATTTTATGATCAATCAACAACCAAACAAACAGGACCCTACCACACAACGGCCACAAAAAGTCCTACATTATCCCCTCCCATCCGATAATATAATCTGTATATTTTTTTATTATATTATTTTAAGATAAGTTATTATGAACCATAAGAATGAATGGACAAGATAAGATTATTATTTCATTTTTTTAATAAATTTGTTAGTTAGGTAAATTTTTTTATTTTTAATAAAAAAATTTACATAGAATTATATTTATAATTATTATTTAATATAAATAGAGTATAACCGCACTGGAGATCGGACCAGGAATCAGAAAGGAGTGAAAGAACACCAGTTGAAGCGAGTTTATTTCACAAAGATCTCTATTACTCCCCCCATGTAGTATCGATTATCACTCTTGTTATGTGACTTTGCCCGGGGTGCCTTATCTACATTTGACCCTTTCACTCATTTATACTAAATGAGGATAACGTCACACTTTAAACGGTAAACTTTTTTTAAGACAAAACACTTGTAATGGTCCAAAGGTTACACTTTTCTTTCACATTGTTTCACCTGTATGTTTTTCCAGCTAAACACTTCTGTATATATATATATATTATATTCTTATATTATTATTATTATAATATATTTATTATTATTTACGAAACTGGTGGGCTGTTGTATTATTATTATCCTAGATATGTTATATTATTAAAAACATTTTATGTATATATATATATATCAATAGTCGTAAAATAATTATGTAATATATTTAATATATAGATAGTAACTATTAATTAAAATAATTTTATCTCATATTATATATATATATTTATATATTATGTAAGTATTATAATTATATATTATTTCGATCAGAGTTATATATTATGATATATGTTGAGGTAATAATGGTTGTGCTAACTTTTGCGATTATGTATCCCTCTTATGCTTTAATTATTTTCCGATGACAGAAAAAGAACTATATATGCAGAGCGAGAGAGGTAGCAATACTACTTATAAGCTCGTTAATCACAGGTAAAAGTGAATTCCTATATAATGATCGGTGCAGATACATTAACTATACATAGTCAAATTAAAGTTTGTTATTTTATACAATAAAAGCAGAAATATAGTATTATGATAGCAAGATGGATGAAAAATAAAGATACTTTAATAAAAATGGAATGGTTGAGCAGTAAAAAATGAAGGCATTTAACAATTAATATAAAATGGGTTCTAATATCAGTATGCAGCTTTGTAATTTATGCGATAATCGTACTAATGGACGGAGTCGTCTGATAATATGCACTAAGTGACATTGTAGTGTAGTGCATCGTATTGTTGTAGGCTGTGTGTGTGGTAATCATGGTGTGTGTAGTGGTTGTGTGTTAATATAAGTTGGTCGCGGTTGTGTAAGTGAGATGTGGGTTAGATGGTCATGCATCAATAGTATGTATTTTGTTTGGTTTGATTTATTACGAATATCTTATAAAAAAAAAAGTTTTGATAGTAATCTTATCATTGGTAGCACATTTATTTCTTTTAAGCTTTGAATTCATAAGGTTTATTTTAGTTAGATTTATTAAAAGTTACTTTATATTATGATTATAATATATAGATATTTTAATCCAAATTACAT
Organism: Trachelipus rathkii; assembly: GCA_015478945.1. Taxonomy (NCBI): domain Eukaryota; kingdom Metazoa; phylum Arthropoda; class Malacostraca; order Isopoda; family Trachelipodidae; genus Trachelipus; species Trachelipus rathkii. Next base: position 32,240 of record JABUQX010135592.1, read on the forward strand.
ATCTATATCTATTACCTATTATTATTTCGTTAGTGGCAATTAATTCCTAAAATTAATAGTCCACTCTCTTATAAGTTTTCCATTCAGGATTATCAATCTTTACAGTCTGGATTTATTGTCAATTACAAAAGGAGTATCTGTCAGCAATAGCGTTGGTAGACATTTCTTATATCACTTCATGACCTAGCAAATGTTATAAAAAGCTAAGGGAGAGGAATAATACAAGATTTTAATCGCATAAGCACTAGTTTCTACTTAGGCCATACCTATGTTAACATAGATTTTAGCTTGATCTTGACATATATATTAAGATATATTATATATAATTTATTATATATAAATTATTTTTATTATTTTTAATTTAATTGATTAATTTAATAACTAAGGTAAGTTTATACTTATATCACTGGGAAGTGAAGGTAGAATATATTATTATTAATTTAGATATTATTGATATCAAATAATTAATGGTGATATGATTAATGTTATTAATGATAATTATTATAGTTATAGAGATATACATAGATAATTCATAAGATTAATGATTATAGTTCGAATTAATTTAAGTAGTATAAATATTTAATGATATACAATTGGTCGAATCATATATATGATTATATATTTTATATGATTATTAATATTATGTAAATTGTATAATATTATTTATTATTATTATGTATTATAATTGTATGGTACATTAGAATAGGCATATTTGAGTTGTTTCCAGTGTAGGTGGAGGAGTACATGTAGTGTACTGCATCCAATGTGAGGAAATCGGTATT
>JABUQX010135593.1:0-7500 GCA_015478945.1 Trachelipus rathkii
TTTCGCCAATTTTTTTTTATAGAATGTAGTACATCATAAAATAGTTAATGTTATTCAAATGAAATGTAAATGGTGGGTCAATTTTTTTGAACCAGAGTTTGAATATCTTCAAAGATCTTCAGGTTTACCTACTCGTTGCAACTTTCAAAATCTTCTCATATTTATTTTAATATACCTATCAAATTGTCACTCAATCGAAATTATTTCCCACATATCTTGTGCGACCCAATTATTATCTTCCTTCTAGCAATCTTTCTTCCAGTTTTTTTTATATTTTTTATTGTTCTTTTCACACTCATTCTTGTCCTGCTTAACTTTTTAACATTTCTTAGTGAAAATTTTATCTCAATTCCCTATTATTATAATGTCTAATTCTTCATATCTGTTTCTCTTTGTTATAAAGAAGTCTTACAAATAATATCGCACCTTGTTAGTTATACAGACACCCGCAGATTTGTCTACGCGGGGATTCGCCCTAAGTATCTGGACCCCCGTGAGAGTGGAAAAGTAATGAAATATTGCTTCGACAAAAAAAAAGAAGAATCTGGCAGTAAGACATTCTCATTGAAATCTGCTGTAAAATTAATAATGACCTTATTATCTTCCGTAACTCCCCATACTTAAATTCATTAAAAAAATTATTTTTATCTTCGCTGAAAATTCAAGCTTCAATTTCTTATAACAAAACCATTAGTTATTACATTATGATTTTTATATTCTTAACTAGATTTTCCTTAGTATCTTAATTTCTAAATTGTTTAACAACCTTGTAAACGCAAATATCCTTCTTGATCCGAGAGCCACACTTTTTTGATTACTTCACCGGTTTCAATAAAGATTATTTAAATTTATCAACATCCCTTATTCAAATTATACCACAAACTTCCTGGGGAATGGGAATGTAAGAAATAAATTTTAAAAGACTCATTACATCCAAGCTCTCTGTAGTATTGAAGGAACTCACAAGTTTTATGTAATTATCCGCCTTATGGTTCCCAGGAAGTTTGTGGTTTAATTTTTCTTTCTTCCTTCACTAATAACTCAATAATATCTTTCTTCTCTTTCATTCGATTGACAATAAAAAAATATATATCATAAATGCAACTGTCGTGTCTTACTTAACAAAAAAGAAAAATTCTCAGTTTAATTATAAAGAAAATTAATGTTGGCATTACTATATCACAGTTAAAAGTTATGCATAATATTTATTATGTAAACACAGCAAAATACCAATGATACTCAACTGAATTAATATTATTTACGCTTGTGTACTTAACCATCCAAGTTAAGATATGCATCATCAGATCTAAGTCATGACTCATCACTTGTGAAATTTTTATTTATGGTTTTACCACCAAATAAAAGTTTTTATAAATTAAAAATCCATTCAAAGAAAACTCAACAAGGTCCATAAAAAATTAAATCCTTATATAAATATAAATATAATAAATAAAATAAACAACACACAATTTAAAAAGAAATAAAAACACTCTCAACTTTAAAAAAGTAATAACAGAAAATATAAACGATTATTTGTAACATTGTTTAAGATAATATTATCAAGTGAATGACAAGAGTTAAAACAGTAAATAGTGAGAGTTAAAAACAAGCTATATATTTAAAGCTAGTAAAAACATGATTTAAAGCAGTGTGCTATGAGTGCTGTTGGTGCAAACATATTAGTAAAAGTTAGCAGGAAGAAAGCAGTAGCCAGTAAAACAAAGGCATACATCCTAGGTGTTAGGGTAATAACACTTATTGTTTTACTGTTTACTGCTTTAAGGGCTGTAAAGATATGTTTTTATTAAAATTGTTATGTTGTATAAAATGTTTATATAACTGAAACTCTGTGTGTTTTTTATTCTTACATTAAATTAAAAATTAACACTTATTTATTAAAACAAAAACGTTTCAAAATATAAATAAAAATAGAATTACTAGTATTAAAACAAAATAAAAAACATAAAAGAAAAACGTAAGGGCAATTACTAGTATAAATAAAATAACTTATTAAAAGTAAAAATAAAAATAGAAATAAAAGTAATAAAACAAAAATAAAAAAATATAAAAGAAAACATAATGTTAATAAATATATGAGTTAAAAGCAGTAAAGCAGAGAGTTAAAACAGTAAATCAAGTAGAGAGTTAAAACAGTAAAGCAGAGAGTTAAAGCAGTAAAAACATGAGTTAAAAGCTGTAAAGCAGAAAGTTAAAGCCAGTAAGCAGAGTTGTGCAGTGAAAGCCAGCAAAACGCGCTAGATTGATCCTCTAGTGGTTAGGCACAACACCTCTATTGTTTTACTGCTTACTGCTTTAAGGTATGTAAAGTGTATGTTTTTAATAAAATGTTTAAGTATGAATTAAAAATGAATGACTCATAGTATATAGCTGGAAACGAAATTCCTTTTGAATAGTTTTTACATTTGATATCATGTATTTTCGTTCACGCGGAATTTTGCGTCTGCGGACGCACGCGCGGCGGCGGTTACGCGAAAATATTGTGCCGCGGTACGGCGGGCGGGGGAATATTGCGCCTGCGGGCGCACGCGTGTTTTGCGGATGGGCTGACCTGCGGACGCAAGGACTCGGAAACGTTTAGACGGCCGCTGTCTCCCAATCCAATTCTTTGATATGGTTCTGTCATGCTATAAGTGTTATAAAAATACCAACTCGTAGTAGGCGCTGCATTCTTAGCAACTTGTAATATGTACACCAATCGAACTCATACCTTATTACATATATAGGTAGACACTCCATATGTTAGGGCTATTCTAGGCTCAGGGGAGGCTAGAAGGCTTGAAAAAAATTCTCAGTTGGCACTATGCACCTCACTTGGCACCATATGTGCACTCACCTGGCACTCATTGGCACTCACTGGCACTCACTGGCACTCATTGGCACTCACTTGGCACTCACCCGGCAATCACCGGCACTCATCTAACACCATATAGAACACTAATAGAACATCACTAGATAATTCTTACGGTGATTGGGGAACCATCAAAGCCATCAAGTTAGCGTGGGTCAAAAATGACCCAGGTTCAAAGTGCGTAAATATCATGGTCAAACAAGGTAAAGACATCAAACGGCTAAGTCCCTAAAGGAAGCGACAAAAATTACCAGGGTCAAATTCTGACCCACGGTATATGCAGGCAAGGTAGTTTTTAAATATCATGGTCAAACAAGCGTAAAGACATCAAAAAATAGGGCGAAGCCCCTAAAGGAAAAATAACCGTGGGTCAAAATTGACCCATGGAATACCAAAGGGGTTGGTCGAAAATTTCCGTGGCCAAAATCTCTGACCCATGGAAATATCAAAGCGGTAGCCAAAATTACTGCAAGCAAAAATGACTGGTTGAAGATCAGCGTTGGTCGAAATTACCGCGTAAGGTCAAATGGCAGAACGACATCAAAAAGTGCCATGCCCCTAAAGGAAGATCGAAAATTACCGTGGGGCGTAAAATACCCACTTATCGAAAAATTGGGGCGTAAAATAGTGGCGATATGCTAACGCGGCGTTGGCACGTGTTCGAGCTGGCAACCCCTTCTTCGAAGGATTGCAAAAATTATTAGGGTTGCCGAAAAAAATTGTTGCTCCTCCATCTCAGATTTTGATAAAATTCAGGCCGCAGCCAAAAATACCGTACAAAAATGACCCATGGAAGATTTAGGTTGGTCGAAAAGCGGCCTGGCGCCGCGTCAAGGTCAGGCAAAATCTTCTGAGCCTGTGTGCTATCAAGTGGCAGGTAAAAATTCGAGCTCAAAAAGGTCAGGTAGGTAGTCAGCAGGTGGCTTCCTTCCTCAGGTGGGGTTTTTCTGGGTCCAAATAGCTCTCCTACTACTTATACCAACATTTCGCCTGTATTTTCAGGCATGATCACAGTTAACTAACTATTATTTATATAATGCAGCTTATTAAAAATTACTTTAAAGCTAAAAAATTAAAATTATTTACAAATTCTAAAAATATACAGTGATTTATTGGAATAAAATAAAAACTTTTTTGCAAATACAGCTATTATCATGGTTACTAGGTGTACCTGCAAAACACTCAAATATTCAAAACACATTCAAGCACATCAATTATTAAAACCCTAAATCACAGAGCTTATAAAATAACTCAACGGGGGAACTCTTTAACAAAGAGATGATAATAAAAAAAAAAACTTAATTAATAATGGTTACCCGCAAATTAAAAATAGAAAAGGTTATTAAAAGAACTATAAACAACATTTAACTTCCAAATAAAAATTTACTCTATATGATTACAGGATACCATATTTTTAAATCATTAAATTTGACAACCTTTTCAGGAGAACAGATGATAATTTCAAGTCCAAATATGATGTCAAGTCAAATAGAACATGAAGGTTAGAGCTAATACACACCCGAGACGAGTGTCCTCATGTTTTAGTACCCGTGGTCATTGTTCGTGAGGATTACAGAAGTTATGCTGTGTATCAATTTAATTGCAAAGAAGTAGGATGTATTTCGGATACACAACTAACGCTTTAAGAACCCGAATTACAACACTCCTGTGGTATTAACCCAGTAAAATGCAGTGGCTCAGAGGAGGAAATGTTAATAAAAATAGCAAAATTGTTAGTTGTTTTAAAATTTTATTTCAAGTTGGTAATTCATTTCAACTATCTTCGTATAACAGAATCTCTTTTTTATTAAAAAACTTAAGCCGAACATCAATGAAAATTTGAATGAAATGAATGAATGCTTTAATGTTTTTTAAATATTTGAGTGTTTTGCAGGTGCACCTAGTATCCATGATAATATTAAAAAGTTTAAAAAGTTTTTTTTTTTTTTTTTTTTTCTCATCAAAATTATTTTTTAAACTCTCACAATTAATAAAATAATTTCTGACTTTTTATATTTAGAAATTTATTTTGTAAGCTGCTAAATAACAGTTAGTTAACCGTGATCATGCCTGAAGTATACAGGCGAAAATATTGGTATAATATTAAGTTTTAACTTTTTATAAATAACATTTCCTTAATAAAATTTCTTCAGAAAATAAAGAACTATTTAGAAGAATTGAAAAATGAACTGTCTTGAAGCCAACCGTGCTCTGGATATGAGCGATAATAATAGTAAAAATAAAATAATCTGCACATAATATTATGATGGTTGGATTGGCTGGCTGGTCAATATTACAATATTTAATAATAATAATAATATTGGTTGGTTTGATAGTTGACAATAATAATAATAATAATAATTATCAACTAGTTATTTATATATCTTCAAAAATTACAATCTTACGTTTTCAAAGTTTATATTTGCCTCGAAATCTGAAGACTTCCTGTATTGTTGATAGTGCAAAATAAGAGCTGCTCTCATTGCAATTAGAAATATCAGTAGTTCATCAATTTCCTTTCTTATATCCTCCATAAGCTATAGTATTGTAGTTCCTCTGATCATTATCAAAAAAACACTAATTATAATTTCCTTCCCCTAATAGACGTTAAAAAGTAAATTTTCAGGAAATATTTCAAACACCTGAATACCCAAGTGCAAAATTGTGGTGTTCAGATCTTCATTATTCAAACCCTCTGATTATTCTTCTCTCTCAAAGAACTCCTGACCTCATTGAAGGCTTCTTCAAGACATAATTTGCGAGATGTCATTGTTATGATCAAAGTCATTCAATGTGGAATAAATATTTCGGTGACACGTATTGATAAACATTGAAAATTGTAACAAGTATTAGCATTGAAGATGAGAGAGAATTAAATGAATTAGCCTTTCACCTTCATAATTATTTAGTATCTAGCTATTATTATTATTGGCTGGCTGGCTGGTTGGCTGGCTGGCTGGCCATTAATTCAATCCGACACCCAGAGAGTTTGCATAAGAGTATATAAAAATGTAATAAAAATGAAATTTTATTATTATTATTATTATTTATTATTATTATATTATTATTATTATTATTATTATTATTATTATTTATTATTTATTATTATTATTATTTATTATTATTATTATTATTATTATTATTATTATTGTTTATTATTATTATTATTATTATTATTATTATTATTATTATTATTATTATTATATTATTATTATTATTATTATTATTATTATTATTATTATTATTATTATTATTATTATTATTATTATTATTATTTTATATTCCTATTACTGTCACAATTATTATTATTATGATTATTATTATTATTATTATTATTATTATTATTATTATTATTATTATTATTATTATTATTATTATTATTATTATTATTATTATTATTATTATTATTATTATTATTATTATTATTATTATTATTATTATTATTATATAATTGTTATCATTATTTGTAGAGAATTTTCCAGGCTTTGATTTTCATTCCCACAACTTCTTTTACAGACGTTCAGGATCGGACTCCGGTAAATGAACAGATTTTCAAAAAAAAGTGTGAAAATTCCCTGTAAATGTGATAAAATTCCTTTTAAATCATGCTTTTGTTGTTCACTTATTAAATTCTATGCATTCAAACACATCAATGTAATATTTCAATTTAAGTTTTTTTAAATGTATATTTTTTTAAATATTATATTTCTTGTTTCCCAGAGTTGTAAGTAATAATGGATTCAGAACCTTCGACTTCGTCCTCTACAGATACAAGTGGTGCAGGTTCGAGGCAGAAAGACAAGAGTTTTCTGATTGGATATATGTTCCATCTAATTACTGGCAGCAAGTGGCCATACAATGGTCAAGTTTTACGATGTTTGTTTTACAATAAACGTCAAGTTAAACTAGAAACCAGAGATACTGCAAGGGTCACAATTCAGGAAGCTGTACTTTTTGGGAGAAACCAAAGATACGTACCAAACGTTTGAAAGATTGTATTGCAAAGCTTGAAAAACTTCACGAAGAGTGGAGAAAACTGGAAAAAAATGCAGCCATAACCGTAAGTCAAGCTCAAAGTAAGAAAGTGAAAGCTTTTAAGTCATGCCTTGATGACCTGTTTGATATTGCACACCAAGACCCACTGAAGGGCATAAATGAAGAAAACATACAGATTTTGGTCCTTCAGGGACATAAGGGACGTGCTGGCTGCATGGGAGGAGTTGACATAAAATTCCAACGATCAGAAGAGCGAAGAGGACAGCGAAGAGCAGCTGAGACGGTCAGACTGGAAAAATTAAAACTGAGAACTGTAGGTAAGCCTAGATTTTGTTGTACCTACCCAGCACCTTGGTACCTTTGTACGTAGATAAATGTTTGTTGTTCTCAAGTTATTGTTTTCTTTTTGTGTTCTAATCGTTTTTTCCGTCGTTTTTCTAGATGAGAAGATGTAGAACTGAAATTTTTAAGCAATGTGCATTCAAAAGAGAGGAATACTAGAAATAGAACATAGAAGAGAAGGATCCTGAAGGATTTCAGAGCACAGGAATCCAAAACCGAAGAAAAAAAGTACTAGGCCGAGAAATAAGAATTATCACAAAGATTTGTCATTATTGTTAAAATAGTTGTATAAT
>JABUQX010135593.1:12500-15000 GCA_015478945.1 Trachelipus rathkii
AGATGATCAATCTGTGAGAAAAGTAAGCCTTTTATGGCCCTAATGACATTTATTTATTCACAGTTGTCTGAAATGACATATCCCAAGATATTTCCCAAGTGGATCAGTTTTCATTTTGCCATAGATGTATTACAAAAACCGAGCCCTCTCTATAACAGTGGAGTTTCTTTCATTTATGCCTGTTTACGATGTCTCTGGTCAAAGCTTAGCGAGAGTACTACAGAAAAAGCTCATATAGCTCGGGCTCGATTTAGCCAATCTGAGAGACCAGGCTAAGATGGAGTCTCGTCCATTAGAGATAAATTCAAGAGTGTACAAGCTATTTTAAAGAAATCCTTTCCCAAATCAATATACACTCATTGTGCAAATCGTTGTTCAAATTTTTGCATCTCAGATGCATTTAATATTCATGTTGTAAGAAATGCGATCTGTGTTATATCAGAGACATGCACATTTTTCCGAGCCAGTGCAAAGCGGACCTCCGTTTTAGAGCAAAAAATTAAAGAATTGAAACAAGATTGTGAGAGTATGAGAATGAAAAATTCTATGGAAAACAAGATGGTGTAATAGGTATGAAACTGTATTACCTTTAAGGGAATTGCTTATACGAATAGTAGCAGCTTTGGAGCATGTCCGCCATCCGCCAATTGTCAAATGAACGTTCAAAAAGAACATTATTAATTTAAGTGGCAATGGAACACCATCACTCATTCCAGCCCTGGTTGTAACTTCGAAATTGTTGAGATTGACTTAAAATATTTCAATATACCTTCAAGCTAAAAGCATCGATATATGTAGTGCAATTAAACAAGTATACACACACACACACACACACACACACACACACACACACACACACACACACACACACACACACAGACACACAAAAAAAAAAAAAAAAAACTATTCGTCATTTAAGAGAAAATTCTGAGTCTCACGAAATATTTGAATCTTCGTTGGAACTGGCAGCTCATATAAATATCGAAATAACAGTACCAAGAACAGTTGATCTCCAGAGTTATCGACCCAACCCATCTTCTACAGATCCGGAGACGTGCTATCGCTATCGACTACAAGTTTTATACGATGTTTATACGGTATGATTTCTTTCCTAGAGGAAAGATTTTTAACTCACCAGGACACCGTGTCAACTCTCCATTACATTATTCCAGCCACCTATGACGTTTTAATTGGTAAAGGTCAATCAGTATTCGAATTCTACAGAAACGACTTTATTGGTTCTTACGATGAAGTCTTTCTGGGAGAGTGGGAATTTTGGAGACAAAAGTAGAAAGGATCTCAAGAAAATCCCACAAGTGCCCTCGCCCGATTAGACGAATGCTCCGAAAACTTGCTTCCAAATATAAATAAGCATACACTTGAAAATGCTTTCTGTACTTCCTGTTTCTACAACTTTAGTTGAACGAAACTTTTCTAAACCGAAATTAGTTAATTAAAGAACACAACAAGTGAAGAAAAGCTGAATAGACTTGTTTTACCCTTTATTCATAAACTTGGCTTTAGAAATCACCATCGATTAAACCATAGACCTTTTTGCTGAATCTGGAAATGCATGAGGTTTGCAGCTTGTTCTGTAAAGTCTAATTAAAAATTAGAACTACTTTGTTGATAATTTTTGTTTTCCTGCTACTTCATTCCTACAGCAGAATTGGAGTTACGTAAGCTATAACAGTTTTGTTAACAACGCTAAATTAAAGGGAAAATAGAGTAACTTTAAGTAGAGTTTGCTAACAAAAGATAGAAGTTATTAACCAACGTTAAAATATTGATAAAATAAAATATTACGATTTTTTATATTCTTGTAATAATAATTTTAAATTCATGCAAGGCTGAAATTTTTTCCACCTTTCCTAATTCTCTTGAGCATATCTATCAGTTCTCTCTAATACTTAACATCTCACATACAAATTCTGAGGGAAAATTTAATGAATCTCAATTTTCCCCTTTAAACCTCAATTTTAATCATCCTGGATAAAGTTGTTTCTGTCCATAATAACAATACCAACTCCTTTATCAGGTCTAGTTTTAGAAAAAATCTTTATTAGACGAAAGTTCTTTCAATTTTTTAAAAACCTTTTTAATCAGAAATTGAATCTATTTACTAGGGTTGAAATTTCGAAAAGTTCTAAAAGACAAGTTTTTTATTAATTCCTTGAATATTTAATTCCTTGAAAATTTGACGCTCCACTTCATTTGAAAATTTATACAAGGGGGAATTATTACTGTTTCTTAACAGCTTTTCAAAGAGTAGAAGAAATTTACATAAATTTAATTTAGAAGGTATAAATCCAAAAATCGAACCCTTTGCAAAGGAATTTTTCATACTTGTATTCAAATAAAAGGACCTGTGATTGAAGTTTACTTTATCTTTATAAAGAGTGTAGTTGTTAGGCTGTAAACAAAGAGAAACTACTTTTTAGCAATCTCTTTTGATGATCTTAGACTCGATAATATTTGCTGTTCTGGATAGAATAAGGAC
>JABUQX010135593.1:22500-35394 GCA_015478945.1 Trachelipus rathkii
GTTGCTACGCTCAGCGTATATAAAGATTTCTATAGGCTCTGGTATAAAGCTAAATTTCACACTTTCAGTGGCTATTATCTTCTTCGTAACTATCTCCTTACTTATTTGTAATCTTTAACAGATGCACAATAAGATACAAACATTCGCTACTTTATTCTTTTGTTCATTATGTAATTTGATGATTTAAATTTACTAAGTAAATCTTGCAACTGATACTGAATTGCATTATATCCAACATAAGTGGCTTGGAAATGTATACATTGGAATCATTCGTACTTATAGATTATGTATCATTTATCAGCGTTGGTTCCATTCAAACAGCGTTTCTTTTAAGGGCAAAGTCTTTTCTATTTCATAATATGAACATTGTCATCTTATCTATTTCAATTTTTCTTTTAGTAATAGAACTGTTGCATCACCCTCCTTACACTATCATTTTTAGAAGAACACATCTCTTCTAATTTTTCTAGTTTCATACTCTCCAACTTTCCACTGTGTGACATCTCTTTTCTAGAAAGTTAGATCACCTTTCTGTATCTTTCTTCCTCGAACACAACCGATATTCTTTACCTACGTGTATCTTCTACTGTAAAGTTTTAAACAGACCTTTCCCGTCTTATAGTATTTATATAACAATATGCGCGAACTCTGCTTCTTCTGAACCGCGGAATTAATTAAGCTTCTCCTTGCTGGAATGTTTGTGCGACGTCTTCCACACAGTCATATATTCTTTAATATCGCACGATTAAAGTGCTAATTTTTCTCTTTTTTCTTTTTTACCCTCTTTGTTATATTTAGTGGTTTTTACTTTAATTTGTGTTCGAGTGCAGTGAAGGTGAAGTAACTCATAAAAAATAATTGATATATATATATATATATATATATATATATATATATATATATATATATATATATATATATATATATATATATATATATATATATATATATATATATAGTTATATATATATATATATATATATATATATATATAAATATAAATATATATATATATATATATATAGTATATATATATATATATATATATATATATATATATATATATATATATATATATATATATATATATATATATATATATATATATATATATATATATATATATATATATATATATATATATATATATATATATATTTATATATATAATTCTTCCACTCATATCCACATGCTTCAAACACTGGGGTAGACTCCCCGTTATTGCACACATATCAAAATATTACTATTGTTACAGACAATTATTTTCAACTTCTTTTTGTGAGGAAGAGAAAAATTCACACAGCGTACGTTCTGCGCGTTGCATAAGGCCACTAAAAGGACGGTGGTAGTTGGGTTTGAGATCAAAACAACTTATCTTTTGATTAGCAATATTAATGCATGCCTCAGGCCTGATCATGACCGCCGTAATCGACCTTCTATCTTTCGGTGAATTTGTACGAATCCGTTTGGGAAAATGAAATTTTAGAAGAATAAATGTCGAGAAGAAGAGGAGAGTTGGTGGATGCCTTTAGAAAGGGTAAATTTGATATGCTTGCTGCATAATTTAATTCAGGCGGTTGCCCTGGGGAATTTCCCCTTCGGAAAACAAAATGTCACCCCCGGAGATTGGCAAAATTTTTATAATTTTTTTTTATATTTATAAAAATGTGTTACTGACTATATATATATATATATATATATATATATATATATATATATATATATATATATATATATATATATATATATATATATATATATATATATATATATATATATATATATATATATATATATATATATATATATCAGTGGCGGCTCGTGAACCGAAAACATGGGGAGGCACTTCAATATATATATATATATATCAGTGGCGGCTCGTGAACCGAAAACATGGGGAGGCACTTCAATATATATATATATATATATATATATATATATATATTGTATATATATATATATATATATATATATATATATATATATATATATATATATATATATATATTGTAATAATCTGACTGTTTCCTTTATAAATCCTGTTAGATTCTGTAAATAAGACTCAAATAATCGATCAATGCAAGTTTAACCAACTCATCAATTAAAACAACAAAAACGAGGAAAAACAAGGCAAAAGATTTTCTTAATATATATTTCACAAATATTATTTCTTAACAACACATTTACTTTATATTTAAACCTTTATAATTATACCCTAATATATCGATATTAAAATATCGTACCCTAATCTAATCTAGCCTAACAATTATTAATAAGATTAAAAGTGTTACAATTATTATTCCTTATAAAAAGCACAAATCCTTATCACTTGGTAATTCTCACTTCCACTTAATTCACTGGCAATGTTCGTGAGACCTAAGGATAAATAGTTTAGCAACGAGGAAATTAAACGTCAAAATAAAGCACATAACCTGTTAATCTTCGGACACTGATAAGTAAATATTCAATAATTCACAATAAGAAAGTCATAAATTTGAGGACAAAATCGAGTAAATACCGGAACAACTTGTAATAAAGAATATGGACGGTTACTTACTAACCATTTCTAAAATGCCATACTTAATACCATTATAAATCCCGAATAAATGTGATACTTCATAATTCCAACTTTAGGCGAGGTTAAACCTAATTCCAACTTGGTTCTAGGCAGGCAAGAGAACACTGATTTATTAACTGCTGTTTCCAATTCCGTTTGAACTCATCATCCGACGCACTAATTATCATCTTTTTCGTAAGCCAACCTGGGAATTATCTCCTGAGTAGATTACTGTTTAAGTTGCCTAGTCTCTAGGCCCAATCCCTATTAAAAATAAATACTTGTCAATAACAATTCCTTTTAAAATTTATAATAATAACAATAAATTTATTCATTTATTTCCTTGCCGTTTCGTACGGGATCTTTTCTTCTTCCTTGGATTTTTCCTTTCATTCCTCTGTTATATTCATCGTAGTTTTCATAATTCAGCATATCACAAAACCACGTATGCATTCTTAATGTTATTGACAACACAGTTTCATCATGAGGGAGGATGGCTATCTACCTTGCAGTTTAGAGTTAAACCTAGACTGATTGACAGGGTGATCCAAAATACAGCCTCTAATCACACTTAAAATCTTTACGTGCTCGAACTTAGCGTTGCCCCCGCATGAGTCCCCAATCTGGGACTTTTATATAGTAAATTTTAGTATAACTCTCTCTCTCTCTCTTTCTCTCTCTCTCTCTCTCTCTCTCTCTCTCTCTCTCTCTCTCCTCTCTCTCTCTCTCTCTCTCTCTCTCTCTCTCTCTCTCTCTCTATATATATATATATATATATATTATATATATTATATATATACATCTATCTATCTATATATATATATATATATATATATATATATATATATATATATATATATATATTAAATAAGTTTTTTTTATTTAATTTTTTTTTAAAAATAGTTTTCTTTATTTTGTTTCATATATTTATTGCAAAGGGGAAACTCTACTTATGAGTAGAGTTGTCAAATTTGGGAGTTATTTTATGACGTGTTCGAGAGGAGGCTTTGTGGAAAAATCCTCAAAATAGACAAAATAAGAATAAGGTTTCTTTTACGTTGCCATGACAACCAGTGTTTTGAAAGCATTATAATTATGCTTTCTTGGAGGCACAAATCGAAATTCCTCCAGTCAATGATCCTTATGAAAAATAATGTTTCGCAAGAGAATAAATGATCTTAATGTAAAATTAGCGTTCTTGTATAACATTTTAAACATTATTTTAATAGTAGTAAATAATAATTTGAATTATTTTATTACATTAGTTGCTTTTATTTTTTTTAGAGGAGGCCCGGCCTCCTGTGCTTCCCCCGTAAAGCCGCGCGCTGATATATATATATATATATATATATATATATATATATATATATATATATATATATATATATATATATAGCAGTTAGAGAGTTATATATATATATATATATATATATATATATATATATATATATATATATATATATATATATATATATATATATATAATAATAATATCTGTTTTTTTTATATATTTTGTTAGATTTTTTATATAAAACTCAAATAATCGATCAATGCAAGTTTAACCAACTCATCAATTAAAACAACAAAAACGAGGAAAAACAAGGCAAAAGATTTTCTTAATATATATTTCACAAATATTATTTCTTAACAACACATTTACTTTATATTTAAACCTTTATAATTATACCCTAATATATCGATATTAAAATATCGTACCCTAATCTAATCTAGCCTAACAATTATTAATAAGATTAAAAGTGTTACAATTATTATTCCTTATAAAATGCACAAATCCTTATCACTTGGTAATTCTCACTTCCACTTAATTCACTGGCAATGTTCGTGAGACCTAAGGATAAATAGTTTAGCAACGAGGAAATTAAACGTCAAAATAAAGCACATAACCTGTTAATCTTCGGACACTGATAAGTAAATATTCAATAATTCACAATAAGAAAGTCATAAATTTGAGGACAAAATCGAGTAAATACCGGAACAACTTGTAATAAAGAATATGGACGGTTACTTACTAACCATTTCTAAAATGCCATACTTAATACCATTATAAATCCCGAATAAGTGTGATACTTCATAATTCCAACTTTAGGCGAGGTTAAACCTAATTCCAACTTGGTTCTAGGCAGGCAAGAGAACACTGATTTATTAACTGCTGTTTCCAATTCCGTTTGAACTCATCATCCGACGCACTAATTATCATCTTTTTCGTAAGCCAACCTGGGAATTATCTCCTGAGTAGATTACTGTTTAAGTTGCCTAGTCTCTAGGCCCAATCCCTATTAAAAATAAATACTTGTCAATAACAATTCCTTTTAAAATTTATAATAATAACAATAAATTTATTAATTTATTTCCTTGCCGTTTCGTACGGGATCTTTTCTTCTTCCTTGGATTTTTCCTTTCATTCCTCTGTTATATTCATCGTAGTTTTCATAATTCAGCATATCACAAAACCACGTATGCATTCTTAATGTTATTGACAACACAGTTTCATCATGAGGGAGGATGGCTATCTACCTTGCAGTTTAGAGTTAAACCTAGACTGATTGACAGGGTGATCCAAAATACAGCCTCTAATCACACTTAAAATCTTTACGTGCTCGAACTTAGCGTTGCCCCCGCATCTCAATATAGTAAATTTTTGTATATCTCTCTCTCTCTCTCTCTCTCTCTCTCTCTCTCTCTCTCTCTCTCTCTCTCTCTATAAATATATATATATATATATATATATATATATATATATATATATATATATATATATATATATATATATATATATATATATATATATTATATATATATATATATATATATATATATATATATATATATATATATATATATATATATATATATATATATATATATTAAATAAGTTTTTTTTATTTAATTTTTTTAAAAAAAATAGTTTTCTTTATTTTGTTTCATATATTTATTGCAAAGGGGAAACTCTACTTATGAGTAGAGTTGTCAAATTTGGGAGTTATTTTATGACGTGTTCGTGAGGAGGCTTTGTGGAAAAATCCTCAAAATAGACAAAATAAGAATAAGGTTTCTTTTACGTTGCCATGACAACCAGTGTTTTGAAAGCATTATAATTATGCTTTCTTGGAGGCACAAATCGAAATTCCTCCAGTCAATGATCCTTATGAAAAATAATGTTTCGCAAGAGAATAAATGATCTTAATGTAAAATTAGCGTTCTTGTATAACATTTTAAACATTATTTTAATAGTAGTAAATAATAATTTGAATTATTTTATTACATTAGTTGCTTTTATTTTTTTTAGAGGAGGCCCGGCCTCCTGTGCTTCCCCCGTAAAGCCGCGCCTGATATATATATGGTATATATATATATATATATATATATATATATATATATATATATATATATATATATATATATATATTATATATATATATATATATATATATATATATATATATATATATATATATATATATATATATATATATATATATATATATATAAGTGGTGTGTTAAATATATATTTATTAATATATATATATATATATATATATATATATTAAAGCGTTATATATATATATATATATATATATATATATATATATATATATATATATATATATATATATATATATATATATATATATATATATATATATGTAATGGGGTGGTTTCAGATAGAAAATAATTGTAATGTCAAAACTTACTCTTCCAGCAAATAAACAATTCCTCTTGGCCAGGCCCCCGTGACAAGACAACCATCCAAAAACACTTGTTAAATTCCTTCGAGCCTCTATCGTATCAGTATCCAGACCTCCTGTCGAATGAGTTATCGGCCTGTGCAATATTGCCATGCAATTCTATACTCAAAACTCACCAACGTATCTCCCTGAAGGTCCTTCAAGTGAAACAACGGTCGAACGGGTTCTTTGTTTTTATATGAGAACCGGCCAGTCAATAATACTCGTTATCAGTGAATTTACTTACGGTGATGATCAATGCTTTGATCATAAAATAAACGTCTTTAAAGACCTAATATATCAATTAACTAAATATTCAATAAATAAGAAAACAAATGACTCTCGGAAACAAGAAGAAAAACCACTGGGATAATTTTAAAAATACTTTAATAAAAAAAAGGAAATATAAAAATTGCCTTAAAAAACAACAAGAAAAGTTTTACACATTCATGAATATATAAATAAATGTACGAATATATTTATTTATATACGCATTGGATGTGTATAACTGCAGTACCTGATATTATTATATGCTTTAAAATATTACTGCAATATACATTAGTGAACATATATATGCATAGGCTTGGTATACATTTATATGCGCATGAATGTATATATACAACCATATATAAACTTACAAAAACATTAACATTAAATTTATATACATACTCGAACATATATAGGTATATATAAAATATATAAACATATATGCGCAAAAATGTATATAAATAAATTAAAATATATTTATAAAAATATATAGACTGTTAGATATTAAAAGCAAACTTTTGTATTTAAGCCAAAATTATATAAATCAAAATATATTGTAAACATATGGCTGATGCTTTCTACAACTGTTTCTCCAATGCAAGAAAGTTGCCTAATAGTAATTAAATAAATCTTTGTTGTAAACAAACATTGAGTATACAAACATTAACCATACGTTAATAAATAAATACTGAACTTATGGACACTTTGGACACATTAAAAATAACCATAATCAATCTAGAAATTCAGAAAAATTATATTCTTTTGGTTGATGACCCACCCACAGGCGACAAATATAAATATCGGCTGCAACAAATTCTTACAAATGTATAAACATAGACTACGCACGTCGAAAATTTATGGACATAATAAACAATATTTACTCACACTTCATTGATAAATATCAAACCTGATTACGTTAACCAATGAAACACAATAGCAATATCCCAACCTCAAAATTTATATAACACATTATTAACTTTAAAATAAGTAAAAGATTTAACTTCACAATAAATCACAAAAAGAATGCACTCCTGCAGACGAAAATAAAATCACTAATACAAAAATTGATCGAGCAATATACGAGGCATGCAATTACCAACTTAACATATCTTGACCAAATGCAATAAGAGCGGGAAAGAGTTTTTAAATATGCTCGTCCTGCTCTTTATACCCAGCTTGCAACATGATTGATGTCCATTAGCCACTTAGCGACAAGTAAATAGTAGGTCGAATGGGATATATTCATTAATTAATTATAATAGTAAGAAAATATATAGTCAGCATCTTGAAGGGAAGGCGGTTGGTAACTTCTTAGAACTTTTTCTATATTTATAAAAGACATTAAAATATTTCGTCCCATCAGAATAAAAAAGACTAACTGTTATCGGAGCTTTAGATGACATAGTCATAACAATAAAAATTTCATTTAATTTAATTTTTAAGAAATAAAATTATTTTATATCAATTTATATATATATATATATATATATATATATATATATATATATATATATATATATATATAAAGAAGATAAATATATATATATATATATATATGTATATATATATATATATATATATATATATATATATATATTTATATATATATATATATAAATATCAAAAAAAAAAATATATATATATATATATATATATATATATATATATATATATATATATATATATATATATATATATATATATATATATATATATATATATTATATATATATATATATATATATATATATATATATGTATGCATATAGTTATTTTAACATCAAAATACCGCATAATAATAATAATAATAATAATAATAATAATAATAATAATAATAATAATAATAATAATAATAATAATAATAATAATAATAATAATAATAATAATAATAATAATTAATAATAATAATATTAATATTCATGTAAACTTTAAAAATATTAATCTAAACACAATTATAATAATAATAATAAAAATAATAATAATAATAATAATAATAATAATAATAATAATAATAATAATACTGAGTGTTATAGCAGTCACCAATAGCTTATTTACTTTAAGAGAAAAGTCAAACAAATTTACAATTACGCTTGCTATAATACTTTATGTATTCCTTAAATAATTATTATGCTATAATATATATATATATATATATATATATATATATATATATATATATATATATATATATATATATATAGTATATATATATATATATATATATACATACTAGTTTGAATGGCTATCGCGAGATGTATATTATAGTAAAGGGGATGGGATCTATGCAAGAGCATTATGGGGAACTTTACTACACAAACAAATATGGCAGCTAAAATGTTATATATACTGCGTATACTGTGTAACATCTTGGCTCCACTCACAAACCTGAAGCAAATTGGACAATTTGCTTTATTTACATGGTATTATAACATTGGTTTCATCCTGGAGTGCTCCTTCTTCTGTAGTGGCTTCTGAAGACGAATCCAATGTCTCATCGGCATCTGATCTACTCAAATAATCAGCAATAACATTATCTTTTCCACTGATGTGGTTTAAGATAAATCTGAACCTTTGAGTGTATAATGACCATCTCATGATCCTAGAGTTCTCATATCTCTTTTTACTCATTGCAGTCAGAGGTCTATGATCGATTGCAGGACAAATTCCTTTCCATAGAGATATGGCTCGAACTTCCTGATGCCAGTAATGATTGCTAAGGCCTCTTTCTCCATTATTGAGTACCTTTGCTGAGTCGTTGATACAGTTTCTGCTGCCATACGCCACCGGATGAAGAATCTCTTCTCTGAGGCGTCCACCTGCAGCGTGAAAGTCTTCCAACTCTGGCATTTTTAGAATCGGCTTTGAACTCAATGCCCCTCTTTAGTTTTTCTAAAGCTTGCTTGACTTGACTCCCATTTCACCTTCGTCGGCTCTCCCTTCTTCGTCAGGTCAGTCAATGGCGCTGCGAGTTTCGCATAATTCTTCACAAAATCTTGGTAGTATCCCCAGAGCCCTAAGAATGATCCTCACCTACTTCTTATTCTTAGTGTCTGCCTCATAATTTTTGCACTACATTATCTTCGTGTAATCCTTGTTGCCATTACCAATGTAGTGACCTAGAACTCTACACTCGACGAAGCAAATTAAAATTTGGTTGGTCGGATTAGTAAACCTTCTTCTTGGAGTCTTCGTAGTACATTCTCAAGAGTAGTCAAATGTTCGCGCCAGGTCTGGGAAAGGACGATGATATCATCGATATAAAAATCGACATCGTTGATTCCATCCAAAATCCTGCGCATTACCCTCACAAGTGTCGCACCGGCATTTACCATGCCGAATGGCAACTTGAGGTAATGGAAGTGACCGTCCTCGGTCGAGAAACCGGTCTTGTGACTGTCCTCTGGTTTTTATCTGAATTCTGCTAATAGCCTTTGGCCAGATCAAGTTTTTGTGAAAACCTATCTTTGGCAAATTTGGTAAACAAAGTTTGAGTAGTAGTCATGGGCTCAGGATCGAAGACCGTGATCCTATTTAAGGCCCTATAGTCGGAGCATACCCTTTTACTCCGTCCTTCTTCTGGACAACGACCACTGGCGCTGAGTATGGCGACGTGGAGGGAACAATGATCCCATTTTGATCATTTTATCAGTCTCCTTCTTCAGTTCAGTCCATGCCGAATGGTAACTTATAAGGCTTTAATCTGATTGGGTGTCATCTAATGAGGTCAATTGCATGAAAGTCATTTTTCGCAGTGCCAGGCACATCTGTGAAAATTTCTCATGCCTTTCCAAGATCTTCATTAACTCTCTTCATGGGATCACATTCTCACTGATTTTGGTGTCTGACAACCTTCCTTCTGATCGGTGTAGGGATCCATATCTACCAAAGTAATATTTTCTCTTCATTTTCGGTGTCCAGATGACAGCTGATGCACCTATATTCTCCCGATGTTGATCCGTCTTCTTCTTCTTCTTCCTCTCGCCTCTCTCACAATATATTTCTTTAGTAAATTTATGTGATAGGTTTTTATCACATTCCTACTCTGTATCTTGTAGTTGTCCTTGCCGCTGTATAGTTCCAAGACTGGGTACGGCCCGCTGGCCCTACTATAAGCATCTTGTTACTGGATGTTGGTAGGAACCAGAGCTAAATCTCCATTTTTCAGCCTCTGATCTTTGCGCCTTTATCATAGTATTTTTGTGAATTTGGGCTCTGGCTAAATTCCTCTCTAGCTAACTTCAGAGTTTCGTTCAGCCTCTCTTGCAAGTCAAACAATGTACCTGTAGGTTGACCTACCTCCTCAGGATTTATATCTCCGGCCCAAATTTCACATGTAATACTGCATTGGACCCCACAGTCCTATCATACAGGAGCTCAAAAGGTGAGAATCCTGTGGAGTCCTGTGGGCCTCCCTGTATGCGAACAACAATGGTTCTAAGGAACTTATGCCACTTCTGTACTTGTTCACTGCACATCCGTCTGAGCATCCGCGATGCCTATTAAACTTCTCGGTGAGACCTTGGCTCATAGGGTGGTAGATATCAGGAGAACTTTTGCTTTATATTTAGCATCTTTAGCCATGTCTCTCATCAAATCTGATGTAAATTGACGCCCACATCACTGAGTATCTCCTTGACCCCAGCTCAAAAATGGATACCAGGCTTTCCATGTCACCTTCTGCGCGGTGATGCTCTTAAGAGGTACTGCTCAGGATAGACAGCGGCGGCATCGACAAGGGTTAGACATATTGATGCCCTTCAGAAGATGGTGGTGAAATCGGCCCTATTAAGTCGATAATTACTGCTGAAACGGCTCATCTATGATGGGCATGGGGCATAGAGGTACTTTCTTAATTCCTGGCACGGCCTTTGAGATATATCGCAGGAGTACAGTGTTTAGTTACATCCTGGTATATGTTAAATAAAAGAATTGTTGGGTAATTTACCCATTGTCTTCTTTACCCCCTGATGACCACCGAAGACTTCGTCGTGTGCCATCTTCATAACTTTACTTCTGTATTCTTTCGGTACTACCAGAGTATACCTTTCCTGTTGGTTCTCTAACACTCTTTTGAACAACACCCCATTCCTTACTACATACTTGTCTTCTTCTTTTTCCACTGACCTCCATACCCCAGAGTAATATCGTTTTTTTGCTTACTTTTAAAAGTTTCCCGATCATTAATAAGTTCCTGTATATCTTCACCATGAGCTATCTCTCCTTCACCCACAGCTACTACATTCTTCTCTCTGGAACTTTGTGTGTGAGCGGCTACATCACCTCTCAGTGACTCACCATCTTCGTTAGTACGATCTGTTTCGTCAGACCAATATGTACTCTCTTCAATTGATGTCACCTGGACATCCGTTACTCCTGTGCCTTCTTCAACGTTTTTCAGTGGCTTTGTAAGGACTTCTATTACTTCTTTTCCTGTAACCTCTT
This sequence comes from Trachelipus rathkii, assembly GCA_015478945.1. NCBI lineage: Eukaryota > Metazoa > Arthropoda > Malacostraca > Isopoda > Trachelipodidae > Trachelipus > Trachelipus rathkii. The sequence continues at coordinate 34,513 of JABUQX010135593.1, forward strand.
CACCCTTAGATGAACATTGGGACCCTATCATCACGTTCAGTGATGGCTCCGCGGTTGGTTCGACATCTCTTTTATTGACGTCCAAAGATCGTGGTACTGACGGTTTCCCTCTGTAAAATTCTTCCACCTCCAAACTCGCCATTCCAAAACTATGATTTGCTTGAATAGATTCTTCCTGAGAATCTTCCTCAGCGTTCTCGGCGATGGGGAATAGCAAACTTCTATGGTTATGCTCGTCTTCTACTTTACGAAGACCTCGACACTCGGTCGACTCCCATGCGAGGTTAGGCTGACTCAGGGGCAATGCACCTTTGACATTCCCAATGACTAAATCATAGACGACTTCCGGCAGCACCGCTGCGGTTGTCCTACCCACGTAATAAGGGGTATCCACATCTATACTCGCGAGAGGAGCTTCTATCACCGTACCGTCCAGCAATCTTATTTTCATGTTGTCTCCAACATAACACCTCTTCGGTACGAATTTTTCTCGCACAACTACTACACTACAACCGGTATCTCGGAGGGTTTTGACCTGATAGCCATTCACCGTCCCATACGTTACAGGTAGGTGTGACAACCTGTCATTTTCCACCTTCTCTACTTCATTCAGGAGATTCGGCTCTTCACCTGAACCATTCAGGACTTTATTGCCGCTTTCAGAGACTGGACGCTGCCGTGTTTTTCCCTTCCTCCTTCTGTTTACCGAAATTGTTCTGTCCTCTACCACTATTGTTGAAATATGGAGGGGCTCTACAATCTCTGGCGAGATGCCCTCTCCTCGAACACTTGTAGTGAAGCGGCGCACGAAAACGCGAAAGTGTTTCACGATAAATAAGAAAACGGTTAAACACCCAAATTCCAACTGAACGAAGCGCTACC
>JABUQX010135596.1:0-10000 GCA_015478945.1 Trachelipus rathkii
AGTGATACTCTGTAGGGTACGTCTCTCTCCCCAAGAAGTAGGCTCTCCAATCTGTATATATATATCTCTCCTAATATATATATACTCGTCTATGTATCTCTTACTATCTACATATCACTAACTCAATCATCCTCTATTATCATATATATATACATATAATATATATATAATATATTTTATCATATATAATATTCTATATATATATATATATTATAAGTATATATACTATATTACTAATTACTCTATAAAATATATCTATACTATCACTATATTATATCAAATATTATAATAATTATTAATATATATATAATATATATTAATATAATATATATATATATTAATATTATATATATATATATATATATATATATACTATATATATTATCTCATATTACATTATAGATAATATTTAATTCTTATATAGGTACTTGTATAGGGGTACAATTTTAAAAATTATTTAATATAATATATATATATGTTAATAATTATATATATAATAATATAATATATATATATATATAATATATATTATATAATAATATATATATAATATATTATATATATATATATATATATTATTAATTATATATATATATATTAATATATTATATTATATATTATAATATATAATAATATAATTATATAATAATATTCATAATATATTAATAACCTATATATAATAGTATATTAATATATATATATATAAATGTATGTATGTATATTATCTCATATTACATTATAATATATTATTTTATAGGCTTGTATAGGGGTACAATTTAAACAATTATTTTCGTTCCTTAAAGTTCTTTATAAAGATGTTAAGATGCTGCTTATCTAATAAATTAATTCAAAAATAAGATGACGAAAATCCGCGTGCTTAGCGTAAGATAAATGGCGGTTAGAAGAGCGAAATGAAGTGTTGCCATCTCAAATAAATTTCCGCAAAAATTTTGACACACATTTATAAAATTACAGTAACGTAATTTTTTTTGTTTATCTAGTGTTGACGATGCTATTATAGAGGTCATTATCATGACCTCCATCACTACAGGTACTCTCCTGCAGTGCTAAAGGCACGATACCTTAATCCAAATAGCGCGCCGGCCATCGAATATGCCTACCTCTTGCTCGGATAGTCTAGTAGGAGCTATGGATGGAGTCTCGACAGGATTACCCAGTTTGTGAGAACCGCGAATAGATCGGGCGAGTCGGACCACGTATGCTTGTGTCCGTTAGGAAGTAGCCAGAGGTGGAAGCTTGGAGTGAAGACTCCATGAGCCGGAAGTGGAGGGAGGCAAGGGTGACGATGACCATGTGGGTGGAGTTTGAGCCGCTCGTACATTGGGGCTGTTGTCAGAGGAGAGGAGGGCGGAGGAGGATAAAGAAGAGGATCAGGAAAAGGGAGAGGAGGAGGAGGAGGAGAAAGGAGGAGGAAGAAATGCCAGGAGGAGAGATAGGAAGCGCTTAAAAGAACGAGTCTTGAAGGGGGAGAAATTGAAACAAAAGGTAAAGCGTCAGGGTCGAGAAAAGGAAGAAGGATTCGAGACCTCGAAGAAACAGGCTTAAGGCGGTCGATCGAAACGACTTCTGTGCTTGTGGGACGTTGGAATCTGAAGAATTTCTCACTAATCTCTAAGTCATCACTGGAAAGAGTCCATTGGTATCTTTAGTTGGAGAGCGGTGCGGTGGGAGTCATGTCGAACAAAGACATGAGTGCAGGAAGAAAGGTCTTTAGGGATAGTAATGCAACCTTGTGTGGAAGAGAAGGAGTTGTGGGGCTCCCAAACGACGAGAAGCACAAGTGCCTAATAGGGTAAGATAAGCAAGCGGTCGGCTGTAAAGGAGGAGCAGAGGAGAGTAGAAGAAAGTCCACCGGGTAAGACGAAAGAGGATGAGCCGTCACACGTATATTTCTAGCCATAAGAACAGTGCAATTTCCTCTTTAATAGCGGAACGAATGTCAAGCATTACGGAAAAGGAGAAGCGTCAAGTCCAATTTTCCGGATTGGCTGAGCCAGGAAGAAGAAGCCTTTAAGCTAGTACCGGTGAAATGCGTTCTCAGGCGTCTCCCTTGTGGGTGGGAGAAAGAAGTGTGTGAACCTTCTCATGAAACCAAGAGATTCGTCAAATCTTCTCCCAATTAAGGATTCGAAAGGTCTACTCTTGGATCCGTCGTACACGATAAGCGGCAATACCGCGCGAAATCCAGTGACGCGCCAAGAAGTTTAGCTTGTGAATTCCGTCGTTGGCGAGAAGAGAGATGAGCAGAAAGCAGAGTAGAGGAGAGAGAGAGAGAGAGAGAGAGAGACCCGAGAGATGACGAGAGAGAGAGAGAGAGAGAGAGAGAGAGCTTCGGTCCATCGTGTGAACCGGTCTATGCACGCAAGAATGTACTTCTTACGAGGTACGAATGAACGAGGAGAACCCTGAGACACATCGCACAGAAGTCTCTTCTCTATCCCAGGGAGTTGGAGCCACTCCAGCTTGAGAGAAGAGTCTTGTGGAAGTGCAGGATCTTCGGTAGACTGGCACATCACCATAGCGTCGTAGTTGATGTTGGGTAAGGCTGAAATCGCGTCGATTTCAATGCGGGAGAGAGCGTCAGCGGTGAAATTGTCGACACCTGAAATATGTCTGACATCAGTGGTAAACTGCGAGACATACTCAGGTGACGAAAAGCTATCTCGAAGGGGAGTGGCCGTTCGTTTCTATCTGAAGACAAACATGCAGCAAAAAGTAAGTGGTTTATGGTCAGTGAGTATATGGAACTCACCCAGGAGGTAGCGGAAATGACGGACGGTGTATATCGCAAGTAACTCCCTCCCGAAAGCACTGTAGCGTGTCTCAGTAGGTTGCAACTTGCGAGAGAAAAAGGGCGAGAGGAGACCACTCTGGTCGGAGCTGAGTCCTGGGGGTGGACTAAGAGTGTGGCGAAGCCGTAAGTGCTTCATTTGGAGAACCATTCAAAAGCAGCAGTTAGTTCGTCAGAACCTAGTACACTTTTGTACGAACTGCTTGGTGCTTGGGGCTGGATGAAAGAGCGTGAGGGGTCGAAGAATATCCGCACCCGGATTGAGAAAAACGATGATAGAACGTATAAGCATGGCCGAGGTACTGACGGAAGTTGCTTCTGAGTAACGAGGCCTAGGGGAAGGTGTGAACATGGCCTCTGGAGACGGCGCTCGACAAGGGGAGGACAAAATGCCACCGCTGAAACATGTGTGATTCCTTACGAAAAGTAAGAGATGGACACCGGGAAAAAAAAACACACTTTGAGCCAGGGATGAGACGAAATGCCTACATTCAAATGTTCCATCCTCTGGCAAAGGACTGGCACCTTAGGTGTTGCTCATAGCTCGGCTTTCAGGAGAAGAAGAAAGCTATGAAGGAGGTCATCGGGTATCAAAGACGTCAAAAGGGAGACTCTAAGAACTCATCGATGAGCGTTGAAAAGTTTGGTGGCAGAATTCTGAGCCCGGAAACGGCATAAGCGTATGGATACTCGATAGTTGTGAGAAAAGGCCAAAATAGGTGTAATGCAGGCTAGTCTTCGGATAAGTTAATCTTGTCAAGCACGACAGGGTCTGGGTGGTAAGGGCCATTAAACAAAGATGCCCCAGTTTGCTAAAAAATGGATTTACACAAGCTAGATTCAAGAGGTTGAAGGACCTGGAGGATGTGCGGGGACAGGTATGCGAGTCTGAGTATCATAGCAAGCGTCAGAGCGCAATTGAAAGATCTTCCCGCTAAAGGCCTCCAATCTTCCAGACAGCAGCTACCTTTTAGGGAGGGCCATGATGGAGGGGGTAGAGTGGACCATTGAACTTTTGGGCAGGAAGCGGGGGACGATAACCAAGTTTGAGCGATGTGCTCTGAACTCCGCCTTGGCTGCCTTGAACTTATCAGGAGGCAGACGCCGAGCACGAGTGACTATTGAGTGAAGGTGGGAGAGTCCCGTAGTTTCCTCCTTATATGGTGGCGCACAGAATGTGAACAGGAGATAGGAAGATAAACAGGATTCAACAGCGCCGGAATTTTCCTTCTGCATGGATGGTGAAGAAAGGGGGAGGTTACCAGTAAGAAAGGAGCAACAACAGATGATACTGTGAAGAGCAGAAGAAACTAATACGGACCTGCAGAGGTTTAGAGATGTATAACCGGTCACCAATCTCTCTTTCTTAAGATCGACAAAAAATCGAAAATGCAGATCAGGAAATCAGCTCCCAAAATGGGTTGGGTCACTCCTCAGAACCACGAATAACCAGGGGAATTGACCGTGCGGAGAGAAAGTCCTAAAGGTACACAAACGACTCACCATAGACAGGAGATGGAATACCAATTTGCAGCGTAAAGAGCCCCGGTCAGGAAGAGGGGACAAGCGGACTTCTGGGTAGCATTCTCGAGGGAGAAGCACGATATGGATGCAATGCAAATAGTGTATGGATAATCAGGAAGAACAAGGTTGTAGACCTCCCTGTCGAAAGACGCAGGGAACACATCCTGAGACGAAGAAGGGGACGTAGAGGAATGAAACAACGAGGGGGGCCTAGCAGGATCCCCTGCTTTATGGAGACTAGGTCTGAGAGTATTTCTAGTTGGGGGTTTTCTCCGAAAGTACATGGTGTATTCAATAACTTATTCGCTTACTCTTCAGAGCCAACCGGATGGGTGGTAAAAACAAATAACCCATCATCGGATATGCTCGAGAGTGGGCCTACTCAGCAGGTGGGAGAGGCTGTCAGAGAAGGCGAAACGACCTGAAAGGATAAGCGGATTGGCGAGAAACAAGAAATGGCCGCGCCTTGAACAACAGTAATCACCAAGCCATTTCCGGATTATTGTTCCACAGAGTGGTGAATCAAAGACCGAGCCTTTGTATTCGATACAAAAACCGGCTGAAGACAAGGGGTCGTGAGAGGTGCGATTGATGGATCTTGATAGACCAAGACGCTCTATTCCACGAGAAAGTGAGTACAGGATCGGGTTACGAACGGGATCACGGGGGAGAACTGGCGGAAGCCCGCCCGATTAATTTCCCTATTTGAATATTCTTTTTGTTTTTTTTTTGTAATTCGTTGATTATATTTTTGTATATATTGTTATGTTGTTCTTGTATTTTATTTTACACGGTGAGTTTTGGGGGGGGGTTTAATAAACAGGAAAGGGAATAAGAAACCGAAAAAATAGAATATAGATAAGAAAAGACGTAATGAAATGGTAGAAGAGGGAGATAGGATCGGATAGGATCGGACTACGTGCACAGCGGGTGGAGGTGGGATGGGGGGGATATGCTGTCGTGCATGTTCGTTGGGAGCGTGTGAGGGGCTGCCGACATTTTTTTGGGTGGTTGTGGTGGCGGCGGCGGTTGGGTGTGCTGTGGTACGGCGTGGAGGGTTGGCGGAGTGGTTCTCTGTCTAGGCGGCCGTCAAGGGTGCGGGTGCTGCAGTGAGGGGGACGGTTGGGTATACAACCGGATAAGAAGAAGCAGCGGAAGAGGACCGAAGAAAAACCGCAGGGGTGGGGGAAAGAAAAAAGAAAGATGTTAAATAGGGATAGGAAAAAAGCGAAAGAAGACGGAGGGAGGCAAAGAGCAGAAGGAATGAATGCCTGTAGAGCTGGGGGCGAAGATGGGAGGCACAGTCAACAGGGAGCAGAAAATTGCAGGAATGTTATAGCCTCCGATACGGGGTAATTGGAGTTGAAAAGCGTGCGCTGAAAGAACCACATCTGCCATTCCTCTTGGGGACTGAAACCTCCTGAAGGAACAAGAAAGTTTTCAGTGGTCCATTAAGACGCGAGGAAAATATCTGAAAGAACACCCACAAAACCTGAAATCGTGTCAGTCATGTCATGTTGGCAAGTTTCTGCACAAAAGTGTGAGGGATGAAGACCCTGTTTCTGGGGGGTGGAGGACCAACTATAGCAGTGACAGATCTGCACGCAGGAGATCAGAAGGCTTCTTCTGAATATTGTGATTTCTCCTACGCAGGTGCGAAAACGTAGCACAACAATCTGATCTTCGCATTTTCCTGAGTAACGGCGCCTTGGCGGGAAGACCAAGATCTCGAAGTAGGCAGTGCAATCGGGAGTGAATTGAATTCTCTATACGAGAAGGAGACGCTCTTCGGGGAGAAAAGACGAAGGACGATACCGATATCTTGTCTGTTCATCCCGACGGTACGCAAAATACCAGTCAACGATAGAAACCACAGCCAAGGGTGTGCGAAAAAGGGGGGGAAAGCGAACATGCGTGGGAGTAGGGGTGGGGAGTGGAATCCGTCTACCACCATAGACGAAGAGCTTTACCGCATAGAAGACAGAATGGAAATTGTGGAGAGAGAAGAGTTTAAAATTAGGAGAGGGGTTCAAACAGCGCTAATACTTAAAAAAAGTAAAAAAAGAAAAAAATGACGCGAGAAGAATGGCAACGCAGAAATATAATGAAAAATTTTGAAATACTTTTTTCTTTTGGTTTAAAATTCGGTTGTTGAACGTTTTGAACTATTCTGTTTCTCAGTTTGAACTATTCTGTTTCCAGTTTGAACTATTCTGTTTCCAGTTTGAACTATTTTGTTTCCAGAGTGAAAAATAGTAATGGTGGTAAAAGTAACAGAATAATAATAATTAAATATCAAAACAAACAATATAAAATAAAAAAAAAAATCTAGATTAAAAATAATAATAATAATAATAATAATAATAATAATAATAATAATAATAATAATAATAATAATAATAATAATAATAATAATAATAATAATAATAATAATAATAATAATAATAATAATAATAATAATAATAATTTTCCTTTAGCAGTAGGACAATAGGTAAACTGCAGACTCCGAGGTTCTTCCAGGCACAAGAAGCTGGTGCTGTAGATTCAGGAGAGGCTGGGTTGTTGGGGGCCTACTTCTACAGGTAGGCTCTGCTTCAAAATCCAGGGTGTCACCAATTGAAGCTCTGTGGTATGTTGTTGTTTGCAGACAGAAACTTCTTGCTTAAGGTTGTGAAACAAGGTAGCAATTTTGAGCATATATTTGTTGAGCAGGAAATGTAGCCTGTAACAGAAACCCCAGACGTCCTGGGTAATAATAAAAATAAATAATATGCTAATACAGATAATGATCATATATAAATAATGATAGTAATAAATAAATAAATAGCGGTTATTTAACATAAACAAGTAGGACCTACATCGGCCTACTTGCATTTGGAAAAGTATTTACAGAAGGAAATTTGAGCGTAGGTTCCCTACTAGGAAAGCCCCTGAGGAAGAATTAGGCCTTGGTTTATGTCTAACCCAAGGCTTGCTACCATGAATAAACTAACTAAAAATAGATGGTAAAATATATAATAAAATTGTTACAATAGTCACTTCACACCTGGGGCCTCCTAATAGGGCCTACTTAATTATTTTAATTTTTGCATAATATATTAAATATTTTTGGCTCACTGCACTCACCGCATAAAACAGTACAAAAAGTTCTTTATAAAGATGTTATTATAATGTTTATTTAATAAATTAATTCAACAATAAGATGACGAAAAATCCGCGTGCTTAGCGTAAGATAAATGGCGGTTAGAAGAGCGAAATAAAGTGTTGCCATCTCAAATAAATTTCGATAAATTTTTAAACACAGTTTATAAATTACAGTGCGTAATTTTATTTTGTTTATTAGTGTTGCGGGCTATTATAGAGGTCATTCACGAGGCCTCATGAATTATTAATAATAATAATAAAATATATATTATAGTATATATATATATATATTATATTAATATAATATAATATATATATATATATATATATATATAATATATTATATTATATATATATATATACATATATAATATAATTATATATATTTATATATATATATATATAATGTATATATAATATAAAATATATATATATAATATTATAGTATTATATATATATATAATATATATATATATATATATATATATATATATAATATAATATATATATTATATATAGTATATATATATATAGTATATATCATAATTTATAAATATATATATATAATATATATTATATATATATATATATATAATTATATATAAATATATATATAATTATATATATAATATTATATATATATATATATATATATATAATAATATATATAATATAATTACTCTATACCTCCGTAATTGGTGGGCATAGGGTGAGCCCCTATGATAAATCTTGTTTCTACCAGTCCTATAATGAATTTGAATAATATTGTCCTTTATATCTATAATTCAATAATAATAATAATAATAATAATAATAATAATAATAATAATAATAATATAATAATAATATATAATAATAATAATAATAATAATAAAATATGAAAATATATCGACGATTAATATCCTTACAGACATACTAATAATCTTCAAAAAGTTCTCATAAAAATAATAATACATAAAATAATAATAATAATAAAATATATATAATATAATAATAATAATATAATAATAATAATAATAATAATAATAATAATAATAATAATAATAATAATAATAATAATAATAATAATAATAATAATAATAATAATAATAATAATAATAATAATAATATTAATAATATTAATAATAATAATATAATCATATTGGCTGATATTATTTATTTTTATTATTATATTATTATAATATTATTTATTATCTATTATTAATTATTATTATTATTATTATTATTATTATTATTATTATATTATTATTATTATTATTATTATTATTATTATTATTATTATTATTATTATTATTATTATTATTATTATTATTATTATTATTATTATTATTATTATTATTATTATTATTATTATTATTATTATTATTATTATTATTATTGTAGGCTCAAAGACGACTTATTTCAGCAATATATTTAATAAGAATGGCAAACATAACAATTCGAAATCGCTTTATATACTCATACACAGATTCCTATATACAAATCGAGGACACCGCACGTGAAGCTCCATTTTGATGATGTCTTGACTCTTGTCTAATAATACCACACGCCCTCCTGATCGATCAATCTTCGATTCTCGATCATAACTCTGACTCTTGTTTAACTTCCTCCTATATTTGAATTGCGGCATTACTTTAAATTGTATATTATATTCCATTCTCTTACCGTCCGCTCGAACATTGCAGCACCTCTGTGTCCCTCCAACCGCGCTGCAACTCTCCTTGGCGCCACTATTCCTCCTCAGACCACCGCGAAACGCAGTCGATCCCCCGCTCACCACAGCATCCAAAGACATCCTTGTCTTTCTCTTTAACAACTCTTCCATCGAAGCTATGGGGATGCAGTACTCTTTCTCGCGTGACTCGCCAAAAGCCAAGAGCTAGGTCTCTATAAAAACTCTTTGCAGTTTTTCTTTCATTCCCGGAGAACCCTCCACCACTTCCACTTTCAGCAGCCACGAATCACTGTCTCCTTCTCCGTCGAAAGGCTTGACGACAGCAGCAGCAATCCCCAGTCCATTCCTTGTCATACTGCAGCTTCTCTTGCCCCTCTTGTCCCTCTTGCCCCTCTTGCCCGAATAGCTTGTAGGCTCAAAGACGACTCACATTCAGCAATATTTTAAATAAGAATGGCAACAGAACAATTTAAATTGCTTTAATGTTTCACTCATAACAGACAAAGGATTCCTATATAACAATTGAGGACATACACCGCAACCTGAAGCTTCATTTTGATGATTTCTTGACTCTTGTCTAATAATACCACAATACCACAAAACATCATTTTATTATTAATTTATTATTATGTATTATTATATTTGATTATATTTTGCTTTGATTAATTATTATATTTATTATTATTATTATTATTTAATTATTATTATTATTATTATTGAAATTGTCTTATTATTATATTATTATTATTATTAGTATTATTATTATTATTATTATTATTATATTATTATTATTATTATTATTATTATTATTATTATTATTATTATTATTATTATTATTTATTATTA
>JABUQX010135596.1:12500-14375 GCA_015478945.1 Trachelipus rathkii
CAGAATTGACATCCTACCACGTCGAGATTGGCAGGATTTTTCGTTTCAGTTTGAAGGTGATGTTTAGGTGTGTTTGGGAGGCAACCAGTTATTATCCTAAGAGCTTTATTTTGGACTACTTCGAGCTTCATAATGTTAGTCTCTGATACTGCGGGAACCCAGGCGGGAGATGCGTAGTTTAAATAGGGGCGAAGATATTGTTTGTGAATTTGCTTCTTTATGTTGTCCAAAGTTAGTTCCTGTTATTGCCTTCATAGCTTTTAATTTATTTGTGGCTTTGGATGTGATGTTGTTTATGTGGGGGGCAAATGTCATATGTGGTTCGAATGTCAATCCTAAGATCTTTGGTTGTCTATTAAGATGGAGTCTATTATTTAAAAGATGAATTGTTGGATATTTATGTGATTCTCTTTTATCTGGTGTGAATAATGCAATTGAGGATTTTTGGGGTGAGGCTGACATTCTATTATCTGTCGGGCCCTGCTCCAGTTCTTATTTAATGCTGAAGTTGTGGGTGTGCTGTTTTATAGAGGGATGTACGGGAGAAGCGTTGTCCTTGCATAACTTTAGCTGTACGTCTTGATATGAAGTTTGCTACTATTTTTTTGTCTTTAATGGGCATGTTAGTATTTAATATTTTATTTATTAAGATATGTCAGGGGACTGTATCGAATGCCTTGTTAATGTCTATTGCGATTAGAATGGTGCGAGAGGGGGGAAAATTTTGGTTAAAGCCATTCAGAATATGTTGTGTTAAATCAGTTAGGAGAGTGGTTGTGGAATGTTTTTGTCTAAATCCATGTTGTGTGCTAGAGGAATATAAGGTAGGATTCTATTGAGTATTAATATTTCCATTACTTTGGCTATTGTGTAGAGCAGTGAAATTGGTCTGTAGGAAGCGAGGTTGTTGGGTGGTTTACCTGTCTTTAGTATAGGAATGTGGGCGTGTTTCCAGAAGGAGGAGGGAGAGTTAGTTTGCCATACTGTGTTAAATAATTCGGTGAGGGCTTTGATTGCCTTGGTTCTCAAGTGTTTGAGGTGTATATTAGATATTTGGTCTGGGCCTACTGCTTCTGAATTTTTTAATTATGTTGAGTACTTCTGGAGGGGGAGGGTGAATGGAGAGTTTTTTGATTGTCTTTTAATTTAATTATTTGTCTGTTAGAGGGGATTGTGGATTTATGGCTAATTTTTGAATAGTGTGACATGATGATATTACATTGATTTTTTAGACCATGAATTTTATTGTTTTGTTTGCAGATTGCTTCGTGTGTGGGAGGGGGTAGGGTAAGTGGATTGAGTCAGTGACGAATGTCTGAAGGAGAGAGGTGTAAGTTTGGCAGAAGGCGAGAATAAAAGGTGCATAAATATAGTGAATGGTAGGGGGGTATGGTTGTGAACACCGCCTGGGCCACGCGATGAGACCCTAGCACTTGACGATATGCATAGTTGAGGGTCCATCGCGGTTCTGTGAAGCTCCTAGGGTGGATTTTTATGACTGCGCGAGTTCTCACTAACTAGTATGAGGGGAGGGACTCACTTTTCTTTTCTGATGCAGTCACGCACCTTACCCCAGTCTTGGGGAGGAAGAAGGAAGGAATATAAAATAATAGTAATAATATAATACATAATAATATAATATAATAATAATACATATAATAATAATAATATATAATAATAATATAAAATAATAATATATATATATAATATAATATATTATATATATATATATGTATATATATATATATAGTAGGTATATATATATATATATATATATTATATATTATATATATATATATATATATATATATTATATATATATATATATATATATAGCTATAGTATATATATACGGTATATATATATATATAAAGT
>JABUQX010135597.1:0-20745 GCA_015478945.1 Trachelipus rathkii
CATGGTGAGATTGTAGGAACCACGAGCCGACTAACGCTATGACAGCGTATCCTTTCCTTATTACAGCTTATACCAATGCCATGCAACCATGGTATAAAATAATGCTGTTTCATCACCGTTCATATATCCCAACCCGTCAGGGTAAAAGCCACTTGTTCTTAATTTTGAACCCTCTTCTCTCCACCCGTTTGCGTGCGTGCTATATTATATTGTTCAATTTTTCCTGATACATTAACCAGCGAATTGCTTCATATGATGGAAAGGTTTAGGTTGTCTCTCGACCTAGAATAAGTAATTTTTTCCTCAGCATAACACGATGTGTTTATAAAGTGTAAAAATTAAAGATGCAATTGTTGTTGTGTTATCTAGAACAATCTATTATCAATTCCTATTAATGAAACTGCCACCTAACTTCTCCAAAAACATTTTATCTTAGTATATTAACATCTTGTACACAATACTTATTTTCACATTCTTCAAAAATATTGTATCTTACCTATTAAACTGTTAAATAGTGCTCTTCAAATGCTTGCTTTTCATCTGTTGACATTTTTCTATTTCAAAGAATTTCTTATCTGGAATAAGTCCTTTATACTTCAAGGCTGCTTTCATTAAAATGTCATAGGGAAAGAAACCCTTGGAATTGTCTTTTTCGCAGACACCCATGCATTAGGCAGCGGTTTCATGGCACATGGTGTACTAATAATGATCCCGGTTACGTTCCATTCGTTCCCATTGAAGTATGATTTTAATTGCCTCTTTTTAAGGATTGCTGCTGAAGATTTTGAACTGGGGGGTCAATAATGTGCATATACAACTGATGAACAAATTACCACCTTAGGTGCTGTCACAATACTTTTGATTAGATATTTTACTTGAAAAAGTTCATAGTAAACATCCATGAAATTTCCTAACAGGTCTTTTCAGCATCAATTTAAATGTTGTTGTTTCTTGGACCGCATGTGAATACTGCTCCCCTTCTTTATCGTACATCATCATATCATCTGGCTTACGTAGAATAAGTCAAATCTATTAGTTCCTTTCGTTCCTTTATCAATAACCTTTCTCTCCTGGTAAGTCTCGATATCATAGTATGTAATAACTTGGATCACTGTACTTTTTATTACCTTCTTCTTATTTTATCCTTTTCCTCATGTAACAATATGGTAATTCATCTTCATTTAGGCTCGGTTTATTTCGTTTACATATATACATAAAGCTTTTGTCAGCGCTTTTGAAACTACCCTAAGCGTAGGTTATTTTGTGTCAACTATAGAGCAACAAATCTCTTCATATTTTCTTACACTTGTATTATCTTGGGCGTTCTTTATAGGCAATCGAATATAATTCACGATTACACTTCAGTTACATCATGGAAATACCATCGTGACTGAATGAACCTCGACACTTATCGTCTAGACATTGTCTACATCCGTAATGTTCACAATCTAATTTATGTGCTAATATTATTACTGTTGAAGCTGTAGCAATCAAGATCAAAGATGCCATTCATATCAGCATCTTATTCTTGGTATTATCAAAACATAACTTTTACTTGTCTTCGTTATAGCATAGTGAATGATTAACTCATCATGGCCTAATAATGTATAGGGTCGCCTCTGTTCTATAGAGGGATTATAAAAGTTCTTTACCCAATTCCATCAGACAAATACGACATACGGCATTTTTCGATATTCTCGAATTTTTCAAAAAATCAGTTACTATGAAAGAATCTGTTTATTCCATACCACATTTTTTAGCTAATGTTTTTGCAGCTTTCTCGATTGTATATGAATGAATATGTTTAACCTCTACACATTCAACAGAGCTATTTTCCTAAAGAGGACAACAGTTTGAAAGCACAACCTACAGCGCCATTCCCTAGATGAACTTTTCTAATGAGCGATTGTTGAAACTAAGATTGTAAGCTCGAATGCCATCAGTTTTACAGTCATATTACGCTTTAAATATATGTAATCATGAACACAGTAGCAACTACTTTGAATTTGGTAAAGGTTGGCCTTGCCACCTGATTGGAATAACTTCAGGTCTCATCATCTCTTTCACCGCAATATTGTCCAATATATCTCTATAACTGATGTTCATAGTATTTCCTATCAGAGACTGGTGTCACACCGAACGTGAAATTCCAAGTAGTGGCTACTGTCATGATACAAAGAAAAGGCTATGATGTAAAACTGATGCAAAGTTGAGCTAAGCTGTTTGTTTCCAAAATCTGAGTTCACTCGTTATGAATATGTTACCGCTCCTAACAACACATTCACGAGCTATTTTCTTAAACAGAACAACAGCTTTGAAAGCATAACAACAGCGCCTTCCAGTGAAGGATGACTTTACTAATGTAACGATGTTTGAAACTAAGATTTTGTAGCTCGAATGCATCAGTTTTACAGTCATAGCCCGGCATCTTGCGCGCGTGGGCGGCGGCGCAGGTAGTCCTGAATTTTGCCAACCTTTGCGTCTATAACGGATTGCGAATGACCTTCCAAGCGTCTCAATTCATCTATTAGACAATATTGCGGTAAATAGATGATGAGACGGTTGGAAGGTTCATTCCAATCAGGCGACAAGGCTACCTTTACCAAATTCAAAGTAGTAGCTACAGTGTTCATGATAGCAAAAGGAAAAAGTAATGACTGTAAAACTGATGCATTCGAGCTACAAAATCTTAGTTTCAAACATCGTTACATTAGTAAGTTCATCTAGAAGGAAGGCGCTGTTGCTTTCAAAGCTGTTGTTCTGTTTATGAAAATAGCTCGTGAATGTGTGAGTTAAAATATTACATTTCATTTCATACAATCGAGAAAGCTGCAAAAACATTAGCTAAAGAATGTGGTATGTCATATACAGACTTTCATAGTAACTGACTTTGAAAAAATCGAGAATAATCGAAAAATGCCGTATAGTCGTATTTGGTCCTGAGGTAATCGGAGTAAAGATAACTTTATATATCCCTCTAATGAGAAAAGGACGATCCCTATACATTATAGGCCTGATGGCACGTTAATCATTACTATGCTATAAACTGACAGACACAGTTAAAAGTTAGTTTTGAGAATAGCCAAACGAAAAGAATGCAATAAGATGGATCTTGCACTTATGCTACACTTCATAGTAATAATATAGAATAAATTAGATTGTAACTTACCGACGATGTCGAAATGTTTAGATAAGTGTCGAGGCTCATTCAGTCACGATGGTATTTTCCATGAGTGTAATGAATGTAAATCGTGAATTTTAATTCCGATTGCGTATAAAAAACACCAAGAAATAACACGTTAAGAAAATTGTTCTCTATGTCTGACACAAATAAAGGCTGATCGCTATGGTAGTTTCCAACACTGCACAAAAGCTTATTGTACTATATGTAAAAAAATCGAGCTACCCAGAAGATGAAATACCATTGTTACATGAGCAAAGAACATAAGAAGAAGGATGATAAGAAAGATACTGATCCAGAGGTTTATACATGTTACTATGATGAGACATACCAGGGAGATAAAGGTTATGATGATAAGGAAGAAGAATAAATAGAATTGGATCCTATCCTGGTAAGCCAGATGATATTGATGTATTACCGATAAAGAAGGGGAGCAAGTATGTTCACATTGCGGTCCAAGAACAAGAACATTTAAATTGGATGCTGAAAAAGGCCCTGTAGGAAATTTCATTGATTTTCTAATGAACTTTTCAAGTAAAATATCTAAATCAAAAGTAATTGTGACAGCACATAATGGTGGTAAATTCAATCAGTTCGCTAATGCAGCATTTATTGAGACCCACCCAAGTTCAAAATCTACATCAGCAGCATCCATAAATAAAAGAGTGCAATAAAATCATTCTGGGAACGAATGGAACATAATCTCAGGATCATTATAGTTTCACCATGTGCACTGAACAACTTGCCTAATGCATGGGTGGTCCTGCGAAAAAGACATTCCAAGGGTTTCTTTCCCTATACATTTTTAAATGAAGCACCTGAATTATAAGGACTTATTCCCAGATAAGAATTTTTGAAATAGAAACAATTGTCAACAGATGAAAAGCAAGCATTTGAAGAGCACTATAACAAGTTTATAGGTAAAGAATACAATTTTTGAAGAATGTGAAATAGTAGTGTGTACAAGATGTTAATAACTAAGAAATGTTTTGAAAAGTTGGGGCAGTTTCATTAAAATTTTGATATAGATGTCTTAGATTAACAACACAACAATTGCATTTTTATGCTTTACACTTTATTAAAAATGTGTTTATGCCTGAGGAAAAAATTACTATTCTAGGTCGAGAGAAACCCTAAACCTTTCAACATGAAGCAATTCGCTGGCTTATGTATCAGGAAAAATTGAACATAAACATAAGGCACGCACGCAACGGTGGAGAGAAGGGTCAAATTAAGAACAAGAGGCTTACCCGACGGTTTGGATATAATGACGTGTACATTTTTACCATGGTTGTGCATGGATGGTCATAAGGCCGTGTAATTAGGAAAAGGTACGCCTGGCATAGCGTATCGGCTGTGAACGCTTACATCTCACCATGAAGAAGATAGTATAAAAAAGCGTTTTAATCTCATACGTGTTGGAATGTTAATGGAACAATGCTAAAAAAGAAATACATTCATTCAAGATCCTGAATCACTACCGATCAAATAATATAAAGCATGTGAATATATTCAACGTCTTAGTAATGATGTTGTTAACAACAGGCTCATAATTATGATTCATTGCTTGGAGGCCGTACTGAACCCTTCGTACATTACTATCCCCCAACTAAAGGACAGAAGATCATGTATTTCGACTATCATCACTTTATCTATGTTCAGAAGCGAATAAATACCCTTGTGGTCCCCAGAAAAACTAATAGTGATAGTACCAGACATGAATCATTCAGAATGGACTCAACAAATATTTCGGCGCAGCTTACATTAAGATTCTTCCTCCTTAAGACTTATACATCCCTGTCTCGCTGAACGAACCAAAAATAAACTAATATTCCACTCTGTGTAAAATGTGTTAAAGATAATAGCTCGAAATGCAATCATGAGAAGAATGCACGAGCCATTGAAGGTGGTATACACAACACCTGAAATTCAATTTGCAATAGAGAGAAGGGTTACGAAATACTTAAAATATTTGAAGTTTAGTCGTTTAAAGAGAAGGAGTTTATTTGAAGGATATGTGAACCACTTTCTAAAAATAAAGACAGAGGCCTCAGGTCTACCAAATAATATTCACGAGGACGATCCTGATTTCGAGGAAAAACTTAAAGAGTTTATCCGTCTTTTCAAAGAAAAGAAAGGTGTCGAACTTGATAATCAAGAAAAATTCTGGGATGCGATTCATTGCAAAAATTGTGTCTAATTCTCGCTGTGGGGACACACATTATACGCACGAAAATACACTACAAGAGAGAGGAGAGATGAACACATAACGAAATATGGGAAATTCTAATAAACCAATGCGAGATATTGAAGAGAAGGTAGCAGTAAATCGAGTTGTATATAAGAAATGACACGTAGCCGAACGTCGTCAACTGCACAAATATTCCTATTGTGCTCATTACAACTGCATATATGCACGTTATACAAATTAATACGAAGTTACTTAACAAGATCACAGGGCATTGTACTGCGATACAGAGCGTTTTTATCGCTGGAGAAAACGATGAAGTTCCTGAAAAAGGAAACTTTTTAGGTGAACTAAAATGAAATAGCAGATTATGGTCCTGGGGCCTACGGTGATTCCTTGTGTACTGGGCCAAAGTCTTATGCTGAGAAAAGAACTGCAGATGGAATATAAATGTATTGTAAAGGCCAAAAGGCCTACAATCATAAAGGATAACAAGAACTACAATTTGAAAAAATGTTAAGTTGGTGTATGATCATGTTCTGAAAATGTAAGGCAGCGATGATTCATTGTATGATGTATCAAAAACATGATTTACTGTGAAAGCAATTGAAGAAATACATTGGATAATGTCGATGAGATGATGTCGAACCAATGACCTCCTCATAAAAAGGCAGCTCGAATAGAAATCCAAATCTAATGTCATTACACGGAGAACAGAGGAGGTTTGCTATAGTATCCTACACAACTTTCAGCCGGAAATGAGGTTAGTATTGTATCCGGATCACGATGATGGGCAACTACAGCTATAAGCGGTTTTCTAATAAAATCTTTTCGAAGTATTAAGGACTTTAACTCCATTTAAATATATTAATAACTTGTTACAATGTTAATGTTTATGTACAAATAATTCTGAATAAAAATGTAAATACAAATTTATTTTATTACCTCTATTTATTACCAACCTTTGCGATAATATAGAAAGTGTGGTTTGTGTGCGTGTTGTGTGTGTATATGATATGTTAGGTTTGTTATGTTCATAATTAGATAATGATATAATAAATAATAAAATAATAACAATAAATAATAATATATATAATAATAAATAAAATAATAATAATAATAATAATAAATAATATAATAATTAATAAATAATAATAATAATATAATAATAATAATAAACTACTGTTTAAGATAAAACAGATGTTGGAGAAAAGTAATAAATCTCATTTACCCTTCTCATGTGTCAAAAAATATTGGGAAAAGTAATAATTCTCGTTACCCTTCTCATGTGTAAAAAGATATTGGGAGAAATAATAAATCTCGTTACCTTTCTCATGTGTCAAAAGTATTGGGGAGAAAAGTAATAAATCTCGTACCCTTCTAGTGTCAAAAGATATTGGGAGAAAAGTAATAAATCTCGGTTACCCTTCTCAGTTTAATTTAGATTAATGAGTCATTCCTCGAATTTCATTGGCTGACCGTTGGCTTAGCAATCGTCCTCATTGGTACCCTTGAAGCGTACTAAAATTGGCGTAATGTTTAGGTTCGGGGTAGAGAGACATTACTACCGATTTTAGTTGTGGACCTGCAAGCAAAGTGATCGCACGCGTTATTTGTGTTGTGAGATCTTGTGGAATAATAAATAATAATAATAATAATATAATAAATATAAATATAAAATATATAAAAAATAAAATCATAATAAATAATATAATAATAATAATAATATTTTTGGTCGGTCGTGTATAGTAAAGATTGAGATTGTATGTTGACTTCTGCGGTAAGTTAAACTTCTAATTTTAGTTACATTGTTACTGAATGCTGTATGTCAGTTAGGCTAGGATGAGATATATTTTGTTTAGTTTCAATATTACAATGATGTGAAATTAACATTAATATTTTAGAGATATTTTGAAAAGCGTTGTTATTTTTAACTTGAACGTTTGATATATTTACCAACAACAACAACAACAACACAACAACAACAACAACACAACAACAACAACAATAAAAACAAACGCAACATTTTCAACAACCAACAACATCACAATTGCAACAAATCAACAAATGCACAACAAACGCGACATTCAACAACAACAGCCTTACAAGCAAAAGAATTATTTTATGTTATGTTATACAAAAAGATATGAACAATGACAATAGATCGCGAATGTAGGAGGATAGGAGTGGTGGTTTGAATTAACTGATTTAACTGATTTACTGCTTTAGGGTATGTAAAATGCAATTTTTTAAGTTATAAATGAAAAGAAATAATTTTTTTAGTAAAATAATGTTAAAGAAAACAATACAAAATAAATAAAAGTTTTGTGATTATGTTATAAAAAATATGACTGAATCAATAGATAATAGATTCAATAGATCAATAGAATCAATAGATCATGGAGGGTAGGAGATAGAGTGGGTGGTTTTGATTAACTGATTTACTGGTTTACTGCTTTAAGGTATGTAAATGCAAATTTTTTTAAGTTATAACATACAAAAGAATAAATTTTTTTTTAGTAAAAAACAAAGTTTAAAGAAAACAAACAAAATAATAAAAGTTTTTGTGTTATGTTGTACAAAATATGACTGAATCCATAGAACAGAAGAGGAATAGGCATAGGTCATGGAAGAGTAGGATCATAGATTGGGTGTTTTGATTAACTGATTACGTCTTTACGCCTTTAGGGTATGTAAAAATGCAAATTTTTTAAGTTATATAAAACATAAAAAAGAAAATTTTTTTTAGTAAAAAAAGTTTAAAGAAAACAAAACAAAATAATAAATATTTTTGTGTTATGATGTACAAAATATGACTTGAATCAATAGATCATAGATCCAATAGATCAATAGATCATGGAAGGGTAGAATGGTAGGTTGATTAACTGATTTACTGACTTACTGCCTTAAGTATGTAAAATGCAAATTTTTAAGTTAACATAAAAAGAATAAATTTTTAGTAAAAAAAAACAAAATAAATAGATTTTTTGTTATGTTATACAAATATGACTTGAACATAAATAGATCAATAGATCAATAGATCATGGATGGGCAGGAGGTTGTTGACTTAAATGATTTACTGATTTATGATTTTCTGCCCTTACTGATTTACTGATTACTGCTTTACTGAATTACTGATTTTTCTGATTACTGTTTTAAGGTAATGTAAAATGCAAATTATATGTTTGAACACAGAGATAAAGGTTTTAGGTTTTCAAATGTTTAACAATAAGTAGATTAAAAAATTTAAATTGAAAACAAAAATTAAAAACAAAAAAAGAAATAATATAATATGAAACTTATAAAATAAAATAGCAACCGAATGTGACGTTTTTAAAAAGAAAACGAGATTTTGGAAGAAATACAATTCAGTCTGGCTAAACAATGCTTTACTTCAGTACCTACCGGCCTCTGCACTGGTGCGGTACCAACTCTGTCCCTTCTCAGTCTCCTTTTCCATCCTTCCTCCTTCTCTTCCTCCTTCTCCTCCTCCTCCTTCCTCTTCCTCCTCTCTATGCACTCGTGCATTTAAACTCTTTCAGTTGGGACCCTCCTCCGGGGGGGGGGTCCAAACACCATTCTTCCTCCTCACTCCTCCTTCCTCATTCTCCTTCTTCTCTTATGCACTCCGGCATTTCTACTTCTTCTATACATTATGCAAATTTCACCTTCTATGAGCCATTTTCAATTTTGGAACTCACCCATTACACTTGGACGTAGCGGGAGGTTGCGGTGATTGCAGCAGAGTGATGACGCAGCACGCAAAAAATAATAATCATTATTAAACATTTACTATCTTATTTATTTCTATTTTTTTATTCTAATGTTATTTTAATTATTAATTATTATATTATTATTTTTTTTTTTTTTTTATTTAAATTTTTTTCCAGTTTCAGTTTCCAGGAATCACTTTCACAGCGTTCCAGGTTCCTGGAATCCTTCCAAGATTCCAGGATTTCCAGGATTCCCAGCGGCCTCCAATATACACTCTAACTACCTAACGTTATAGCATAATGTCACTATCAATATTTAAAATAAAAAAACACTCTAAATATAGACAGACATATCGGACAAAATTAAAAATTAAACTAAAAAAAAACTATATAATTGTTAAATATATATACATACATCTTCGTAAAATTAAAAAAAAAAAAATTATTACATTGCTAAGCACAAAAACTATATAATACGATACCTTCTTTCGTATATATAATACGATACTTTCTTTCGTAATTATGTAATGAATAGTAAAAACACAGTTACAACTTAAAATCGATATTTAATAGTGTGTTCAAGACGTAATGTCCCTATTATATATAATATATTATATATATATATATACATTACTATATATATACTATATATTCATAATATATATAAGTATAATTATTATATAATTATTATTTAATATATAATATATATATATATATATATATATATATATATTAATATATATATAATATATATTATATATTTATATATACAGAATATATGTATTATGATATATATATAAGTATTATATATTACTTATATAGTATATCTTATAATTAAATATATAACAACTCCCAGGAGGGCTTTCGCCCTGTCAGGGTCCAGCATCTTCTTCTGTCCCGAAACTTGTAACCCTAGCGCATTAGAAAAACCGTCTCTTGCGCATTGTTTCCGATGTCAGTCTCAGTTAACACTCTCAAGGTAGAGTTTTCGCCTTTCAAGAACTAGCATCTCTTTCATTAGGCTTCAAACTCTTCACCAGAGGTCTCCAGAGATCTTGCTTCTAGGCGGCAATAAGATCTAACACTGGTCAAAGAGACAGCAAAAAGTAAAGGACCAGGCTTGTCTACTCTGTCGCCCATACACCATGCGAAGAAAATCACACTTGTCTTGACAGCTACGAAACTTCCATTTTTTATGTGTATATATATAAATATATATATAAATAATAATATATTATATATATATATATAATATTATATATTATAATATATAATATATATAATATATATATATAATATATTAATATATATTATAATATATATATATATAAATTTATATAGTAATCTATATAATATATATATTATTATATATAATATATCTATAATATATATATATTAATATATTATGATATATAATATATATAATTCATATATATATATATAATATATATGATACATATATATAAATCTATATAATAACATCATTCAAACAGTTGTAAATTCCGCATCCCAATCGCTGATAGGGATTATTACTATCCGTATCCGCGGATAGTAAAATCACCATCCGTTACTTATAGTAAAGACATAAAGATGCATGCGCAGCGCAATACATGACAAACAAATATATTTCAGTTTCGGAAATGTATAACATTATAATGCAATTATTTTTATTTTTATTTACAGCATTTAAAAATTAACAGTTTAATACTTTAAGTTCAATAATAATAATCATATAATATAATATATAATAATAATAATATAATAATAATTATATAAAAATAGTAATAATAATAATAAATAATAATAATAAGTAATAATAATAATAATAATATAATAATTATAATAAATAATGAATCAATCATAATAATAATAATAATATAATATAATATAAATAATAATAATAATAATAAATATAGAGTAATATAAATAATAATAATAATATAATACATAATAATAATAATAATTGATAATATAATTAATAAATTTTCGATCTCCGACTCCGACCCCTTCAAACTGGAGTGTCGACTCGCGACCCGACTCCGACACTCGACTCCGACTCCGGACTTCCGATCCAACCCTGGAACAATTGCACGACTCCACTGACCTCCACGACTCCGCAACTACCACGTACTCCGACTCCGACCATCCGCTAGCCCTGGCTTGGAGAGCAGTGGAACGCAGTGCCCATACCCCGGTCAAATGCCCTTGATAATGTCAGCGCCACAGCAAGTTCCCCGTAGATTTCCTGAGGCGGAAAACCATAAATCAGTTAGAAGTATAAATCGCGCAGTAGACCTCCGAGCAGCCGGAAGCCGTACTGGCGGATCGAAGAAGTGAATGAGATCCAAGATGATCTAAGAAATGATGAGTTGAGTAGGTTTCAAAAAACTCTGATAGAAACAAGTGATGAGCATAGGGCGATCGTTCGAAGATCAGAGCGGCTTCTTTTTTCGGAAGGTTGGACATGTGCGTGATTCCAACACTGAGGGAAAGTATTAGTAATTGAGACATACGAGAACAATAGTTGAAACGAGGGGCGGGGTCACATCGAAAGCACACCTCCCTCGAAACTCGGGAGGAATGCCATCCGGGCCGCCCGCCTTCCTAACGTCATAGAATTTGCAGAGGCCCATGCCACAGATCAAATGTAATCACGGCAATGGCATAAGACACTTGAAAGAGAACGGAGGAGGAGGAATGCCAGAAGATCGTCTAGGGTTTAGTTAGAGGAAAATAGAAGGCAGAAGAGATTGGCATTTTCAGTTGGAGAATTAGCAACAGAACATCAGATCGAATAAAAATGAAAGAACAGATTTAAGAAGTTGAACTTATTTTTGGCAAGAGCCCAGAAAGATTTATCAGCAGGAGAACAAGGGCAGCGCACTTTCACAGTGAAAGCCGCTTTTGCTCGACCGAGAGTTTCCTACAACGATTTCAGCTGAATTGAAATTAGCAAGAATGATAGGAAGAACGAAATTTGTTCCACCCCCGATTACGTACTGTCTCTAGCCGAACTACCAGAGAGCAAGCACGATCGAACCATGGAGATGAGGAGAAAAAAGTTTAGTGAAGAAGGAATGACCTGCTCATCCCATCAACGATTACAGGCTCCACCTTAACGGCAAGAAAGCAAGCGTCCAGAGTCAAAGCAAGTCTTCCAATTAAAGCAGCAGCGCGCAGGCCCACAACCGGCCCGACAAAGTCCATAAAAAACGATAGGGCGGATGGAGCTGTTGGAGAGAAAAGTATAAAATCTGAGGATTAAGGTATGTGGTCTAGATTAACCGATAGAGCGAAAGTGTGTATTTATAAGAGAGACAAGACTAGTGTGAGAACATAGGTCAAGTGTGTTAAGAATTGGTTGGGACGATACCGGAAGTGTGTGGGTTCTTTAATTATTGCCCAGGATCCGTTGAGAATGCAGAGTGATCGGCCTCCTCCACCTAAATCAGTATGAAAGGACCCCAACCATTCAGTGTTGTGTACATTGAAAATCCCTAAATAGAGGCCTCAGTATTTGGATGAGAAGATATTAAGTCTCGTGAGAAGTAGTAAGATATTCAAAAAGGCGTGAAATCTGTTCTGTTAGGAGACAGCTAGCAGAGACAAGCTTATTTGAAGTAGAAGAGAAAGATTTTAAGCCTAGAACATCGAAGCTTAGGAGATTCGAGATTCGTTAAGACGTGTTACAGGAGTGTTTATGGTTTCAATGGCACATACTCACTTTTAGACGGAATTAATGAATAAGTTGTAGTAGATCATTAAACGAGATTAAGAGTACATTCTGCCATCTAGTCTCAAGACAAGGCAAATGTTAGGGTTAGAGTTAGAGAAGGTGCAATTCCCAAAGGCAAAGTGTTTTCAGCCGCGGATGTTGCTAATCGATAAGAAAGTCCGGCTGAAGCAATTGCCATTATACTCAGCACACACAGCCACAGCAACAACACCAAAACAAAACATCAAAAAAAAAAAATGTAGAATCAGGATAAAATTGCTTGTACGCTAAAACCTAAATTAAAAATAGGAAATTATAAAACGTTTTTATCTGTAATATGCATTATACTTTGTGTTTTTTATGTTTTGTAACTTTGTGTGCTTGATAGTGGTTTTATACTCACCTCACTTCCCTGCAGTAGGACTGAGATTTCAAAAATCTGGTCCAGGCAACGGCAAGCCAGAACCATCAAGGCCAACTTACCTCCTCTCTCTCCTCAACTCAATCTTCTAACACCTGTAATAAAATAACTAATCCTAATTACCCTTATGCTTAAACAATCTGGCGATATAGACCTATCGCTATAATATATCTGCCATTTGCAGCAACACATGCAAAGATACCAGATATCTAATAAAGTTCCCCCTGCAAAGATGGGATCCATAAAAACAAATGTTCCCCTTTCACGACTCCACCCCAGTAAAACCACTCTTGGACTTGCTTCATATGTAACCCCCCCCCTACTACCTCCCCACCTCATAACAATTTAAACATTAATAACTTGACTCTAAAAATCCTCCAAATTAACATATATATTGAACAACAAACATTCTGAATTTCAGCCTTCCTTTATAAACATATCACTGACATAGCTCTAATACAAGAAGCCCACAGACCACAAAATACTCCAAAAACAACATTTTATGGATATGACTCCATTTACTCTGACACTCAACCAGAAAGCCATACTCTATTAACACTAATCAAAAACAACTTGTCCTACCATAACACCACAACCGAAACTATCAACCTATTAAATTATCCAAATTTTAAAATCCAATCATTTACTCTCCTCATCAATTATATCTCCCACAACATAATAAACATACGCATCCCCCATCCCACATCTCAATATTGTCCGAACAATTACAAACCCAACTTAAACGCTATCAACACTATCAACACAATAAACAATTTACTAATAATAGGCTACTTCAGCGCCCATCAAACAGCTTGACACAGAGAATATCATTCAGATAAACGAGAAATTCACATTCTCGATGAACTTGATTCCTTAAATATATTAAACTACAACAATCTTCCCACCTGAATCCCTCCCCAAACAAACCAAACCAAGACATCTCCTAACATCATTTTCTTCACTCCATCTCTCTTTACTAACACTATAAGGAATACAGAAATAGATCTCACGTCAGACCACGTCCCAATAATAATCACATATAAAACAACAAAAATAGTCAACCCCATAATAACTTCAACCTTTACAAACTACAAAAAAGTAAACTGGCAGAAATTCACCCAACACATCGAATCACACCTTGATCCACCAGAAATTAGTAATTCCCACTCTCTACATAAAGCCGTAGATAATCTCACCAAAGTAGACCAAACAGTCTCCAACCTTTACATACTTAAAGGCCACATAAAGCACTACAACCCCTGATTAACACCTGAAATTTGTAACTTGATAAAACAAAAAAATATCATTCAATTACAAAAAACTTATACTCCAGATCTGACTGCCACAAATCTCCAATCTCATCTCTACTCATAAAACATAAAAATTCAAGAAATGCCTAATTTACAATATGGGTAAAGCCTGAAGAAAAAAGAACATGGAAAGTAATAAACGTCACTATAACTCTCAAAACAACTCTCTACCCACAAACGAAGCTTAAAGACTACAAAATAATTTCCTCCCTTCCCCCAAACAGCACTGCAATATCCTTGTACAACACTATTCCAATATCTCCAACAAACCTACCCACGAAAAATATTAGAAAAATAAATAGGCAAACTCAAAACTACGCAACTAGAAATCAACCTCAATCCTTCTTTTTCTACACATGAAAATAATTATATTTATTAAAACCTTAAAAAAACTCCCCACCTTCTGGCCTGGACAATATCTCTAACCTTCCCATAAAACACTTTGGACCTACCGCTGCCTCATTCATTACAAATACTGTATCTTCAAACAAGTTTTGGTCTTTTAACTATATTCCTTCCCACTGTAAAAAAGCAATTATCATTCCCAAATTAAAACCCAGAAAAGATCCCAACCTACCTTCTTTATACCGACCCTTATCCCCCTCTCCTCCTTGTGCAAACTAATGGAGAAGATCATACTCACAAAAATCCAACCCAATTTTCACCCTCCGTATCACCAACATGGCTTTAAAAAATCCCATTCTACCTCAACAGCCCTAACAAATATCACACAGAACATCATAAACCGGTTAAACAGAACACCATCTTACAGAACAATACTCTTGGCTATTGACATTAGAAAAGCCTTCGACACAGTACCTAGACACATATTCATTCAAAAAATTCTAGATTCAGAATTCCATAACAATTAAAAAAATGGCTATCTAAGTTTATATCTGGACGCACAGCTCAGGTTCCCTTCAAACAACAAATCTCTAAAACGGTAAAACTAAAAAATAGAGTCTTCCAGGGAGTCATCCCATCTTCATTCCTATTAAACCTCTTCACAGCTGATATCCCGACCCCCAAACCCCTAATTCAAAACTAATAACCTACGCAGATGACATAGCTATAACCATATCAGACCCCTCAGTACTCACTGCAGAAATCTCACTCAGATTTACCTAAATCACCTATAGAAGTTTGGTTATCTTTCAACAGAATATCGGCCTCTGCCGAGAAATCATCTATAACCTTGATCACCACAGACAGACACCAATCATCCCTTCACCCATATATATATATATATATATATATATATATATATATATATATATATATATATATGAAAATATATAGAGATATATATATATATATATATATATATATATATACATATTTATTTATATATAAATATATATATATATATATATATATAGATATATATATATATATATATATATATATATATATATATATATATATATATATATATATATAAGGTGAAAATTGATAGGGAATCTTTGTAAGACAAAGCATGCATTGTCATTAGCAGGTATGCAGCTGTAAGAGGCCAATTTGCCGGTCTCATGCTTACCTCTTTCAAATCCCTGGTGACGCCTACATACTTGTATACCGTATATGTTATTTAAAATTCAAATCTTTCGCGCTTCTTTCTTACAAAGAAAGAAGACGCCAAAACAATGGGCGAGGCTTGGTGGCAAGTGCCCGAGATGGGACACCGCCAAGCTGAATCATGATCAGTCCTTTGATAGCGCTCCCACAATGAGGAGTTGCCAAGTCCGACCTCCTACATACAGGTCACTTAGATTAGGATTTCTTGCCAATTTTATTTGTTAGTTTTATGTGTGTGTTATCATAAGTTCTAACGACATATTGTGCATAGAATTACCTCCTTTACTTAATTGATCAAATCCATATCTGTCAATTGTCCGTATCACTATTACCAAATAAAGCACTACGAGGAAATTACTCTCAATCAACCCCACCTGATTAATGATTGCAAGATCATTAATCATCTTGATAGCCAAAGTGATTTTGGCCCAGACATCTGTGGTAACCCCAGCAGTGACAATTAGGGGGGCGCCGACCCCTAAAGTGAACCCCTAAAACCCTTAATTTAGAGTCAGATCGTGCCTAAATTGTGAAAATTTCAAATTAATCGAAAAAAAAATCCGTTACTTTCTCGTTATTTCAGTGCGAAAATAGTGATATGTGATAAAAGTAAATAAATTAATTGAGTCGAAATTAAAAATAACGTGAAGAACAAGTTTCTTATTAATCTCATTCAAAATAAGAAAAAAAAAAAGTCGTTATTATAGCAGTCCGGTTAGTAACACAAAAACCGTTGCTACTTCAAAAGTTTAGAGTTCAAAAATCAAGCTCTTGACATTAGGCTTAACTCAAACGCCTAAGTTGACTCAAAGACGACGCCAAAAGGCCAGTCAAGAACAACGGGCCATAGAAATGATGCAAACAAAAAAGAAATTAGGTTTTAAGACTAAGGCAAAACCCACTTTTAAAAGAGGGAAAGAAAGATCTCCATTCCCCCAACGAATCCCCCCCTCGCATGAGGAGGCAAGCCCATCTGTTTCGTCATCAGAGGCTGAGTTGAAAATCCCACCACCTTCTTCCCGCGAAACACAAAGTAAGTTTGCGCACTCAATCAAACTTCCAAATTTTCTTGAAAATAATGTTCAAATTTGGCTGAAAGCGGTAAACAATCTATTTAAGCTTTATAAAATAAAAAGTGACCAAGAAAAATTGAGATTAATAGCACCAAAGCTCCCCATTCAGTTATTAGCCACTGTCAAAATCCCAATCAAAAATAACACCTATAAAGAATTGGTGAAAACAATTAAAAGAACCTACTCCATATCAGAAGATCAAAACATACGTGACGTCACACAAATAAAATTGTGCGACAACGAGCTCCCAAGCCAATTCCTTTCTCGTTTGAGGAAGACCATCGGTGAAGGAAACGCGCAAAATCTCCTCAATAGAGAACCTGCTTTAGTGAAAGAATTTTTCCTAAAAAGGCTACACCCAACGGTGTACGAAAATCTCCACAAAATCTCCTCATGTGTAAGTATACACACTCTCGCCTATCTGGGCGACACTTTGTACAGAAACACAAATTAGAAAAAAAAATAAAGAACATGTGGCGGCAACACCATCTCATCGCCACCCTCCTGAAAATTTTAGGTCCCGCTGTAAAAAGAAAAACAGAGCGAGCTTCTCCCCCAATCTTCTCCAAACCCCCCCCCCATCTTCAAGTGAAAGTGCTTCAAAATAAACTCAGAAAATAAGTGTAATAAATAAAAACCCTACAAATATAAATAACGATAGCAATCATAATACTACTATTACTACTACTACTACTACTAATAATAATAATAATAACAATAATAATAATAATAATAATAATAATAATAATAATAATAATAATAGAAAAGTAAAAATAAAAATAATAAAAATAAACAATAGTGATAAATGTGCAGACATTGAAAATGAACAATAAAGTGAAAATTGGGAAATCCTATGTAGGAATAAATGGTGATACTATGAAAAGTCAAACGTAAAATCTCTCTGTGAATGGCATAGCATGCGCCATCTTGCTTTAAAAATAACAACCAAAATTCCCATAAAAATGATCGAGTTAAAAACATTACGAATGGTACAAATGCTATTTTAAAAATAAAGCCGAAATCGGAAAATTGTCAAAATAAAGGTTTCCAAAAGTTGGTAAGGTGTTTTATCTTATATTTATATTGTCTTTGGTTGCATGAAAATTATACATTCATTTATATCTAATAATTATTATAGACCATTCCTGAAAGGGTTCTTTATAGCTAAAAACTTCAACGTCCAACAGACGTAAACCGTTGAGTTACCATCTAACGCTATCTAAAATAAATAGGCAGACAGCTCAACCTATTATTTAATACAGATAAAAAAATAAATAAACAATAAATTTAAAATGAAAATTACTTCAATTTAGTTCATAATTCAATTAATTTAAAGACGTGTTGCTAAGCATAATATCAAAAGAAAGTTTAAAAAAAAAAAAAATTTTTCTATTTTTATATATGATGACGGAAGAATGTCGGTGGGAATTTCCATGGAGGCCGCTCGACCGACAAAGGCTGACGAGTCGTATGTTGGAAAAGTCGGTCTGTAACAAAATTTTAAGCCGATATTTCTTACGTTATGATATACGAAGTAAACAGGCTGTTTTCGAACAAAGTAGAGGAAAATTGCGGAGACAAGGACACTGAAATTCCAAAGTCATGAATTTGGAAAACAGAGTTACCATTGTTTCCAAAAATTTGAATCTCTTTTTCGTGATATCTTGTCCGTTTTTCACTAAATCTCAGTCCATCATGAGAGTCTTAAAAATTCATTAAAAATAAAATAATAAATTATCATCAAAAATAACTATTATGTTGAATGATTGGGATCTTATTAAAAAAAAAAAAAAAAAAAAAAAAAAAAAGTTTCTTCGATGAGTGGAATGTTTGCCTGAAACTATGTAATTCATTTTATTGCCTTTTCAAAATGTAAAAGTTCAGGAAAGAGACCTTTTCGGTACAACTCCATGAACGAATAGAAAACGGGATTAGAATGGCATACAATTGTTTTTAAAAATATATTGACTTTTATATAGAGGAAATTTTTATATCATTTCCTAAATCAAATACATGCAGTAAGTTATTCTATATTTTGGAGAAAATTATATATTTTTTTGTTTCTGTCAAAGATGATTAAAAATTTGTTAAAATAAACATTTATCAAAGCAACAGAGCTAACGAGACTTGCTATAACTATATAATTGTTCATATAAAAGCTAGCGACGCGCACATTAGCGTAGGGTAAAAATGCAAATTTTAAACTGCTTTCGCGTTTTTCGTGCGCCGCTATTATATATATATATATATATATATATATATATATATATATATATATATATATATATATATATATATATATAACTGCTATATATATATATATATATATAATATATATGATAGCAGAGGCAATGAACATCAGGTGAGAATCATTTGGGAATACATTGTAACTTTTCTTTATAATGGAAGACGCTTGACGCCTTTTAAATGAGACTCAATTTTTGGTGATTTTATTTTGGTTCCTTGAAGAAACTCGTCTACGAAAGAAATGTTTAGGAATTTTTGTAAAGAAAAATGATCTACTATATATATATATGTATATAATGATATATATATATATATGCTAATATAACTAATATCTTATATATAAATAAATATATATATATATATTTATATAAAAAAAAATATAATATATATATATATATATATATATATATATATATATATATATATGTATATATATATATTTAATAACCATATAATAATATATAATATATAACATATATATATATATATATAACTATATATAATATATATATATATAATAATATAACCTACTAATATATATATATATATATATAAAGGGAAGGTGGAAATTTTAACCAATTAAAAGGGGTGAAATTTTTCTTTAAAATTTAGAGTTTTGCAAGCAAACCTTTAATATCCGAGGATGTAAACAAAGGTTAGATAGACACCATTCTATTCTTAGAGTATGATTCTTAATATATATATATATATATATATATATATATATATATATATATATATATATATATATATATATATATATATATATATATATATAACTCTTATATATATATATATATGTATATACTATATATATATATCCTTAAATTTTATGGCTGGAGAATTTGTGATTTTTTAAACTTTTCATATATTGTTATTATATAGCAATTACCAACAAAAATTTAAGTGCTGGTGAGCAGGATCAAAAAATTTAATACAAAAAAAAGTAATTATTTAAAAATATTATACTTTTTACGCATCGTACGTTTAGCAGCGCAGAGCGACGTCTCGGTATATTTTCTGTAATGCAAAAATCTTACCCGAAAACAGAGAGAAAACCTGTTACAGCAAAGTAAAGTCAGGTAGGTTAGGTCTAAGTATACAGCATCAATGATCCATATAGGTTAGGTGAGTTTTACCATCGTGGATCCATATAGGTTAGGTTGAGTTTACTGCAGTTTATGATATGTTTTGTTATGTATACACAGAATATATATATATATATATATATATATATATATATATATATATACCTATATATATATATATATATATATATATATATATATATATATATATATATATATCTTTGCTATATATAT